>MU721211.1:115222-149185 GCA_026770625.1 Nicotiana glauca | reverse complement strand
TCGAGGTAGGTAATACTTGTAAATGATGTCCTGAGGGTTTGAAACCCCGGACTTGCACGTCATAGTGCTATATTGTGGTGACTTGCACGCCAGGTATGAGCGTGCGGTAGAGCACCATTGGGGATTGTGACTTGGTCCATCCCGGTTGTTGATTTTACCGCGTATTTGATAAAGAATTATTGATTTTTATCATGACTTGGGCTTATTGCCAAACTTGGAACTTGTGCCAATTATCTGAAATCTTTTGTGAATGTACATCACTATTTTCCTCGCGAATTGAAATATTATTGCATTAAGTCCAATTGAATTATATTATTTTGTGAACTCAGCTACGTTTATACTCCACTCGAGATTTAAATGATATTTAAAATGTCAATGAGCTGAGCATTAGTGTTTTACTAAAGCCCAAGAGGCTTATGACTATTTTTCCGGACTGATTGAGGCCGAGGGCCATTTTTAAGGATATGTTGAGTGATGTGAGGAGGCTTTCAGGCCTCGAGTGTTATGTGAGGAGGCTTTCAGGCCTCGTGTGTGATGTGTGAAGGCTTTCAGGCCTATTGATATTGCGCTTGGGCTGTAGGAGCCCCTCCGGAGTCTGTACACACCCCCAGTGAGCGCAGGGTACCCAGGTGAGTTGGGAGTGGGCCCGAGAGGCCGTTGTTTGTGTGTGGTGAGTTGGGAGTGAGCCCGAGGGGCTGATGTTGTTTGCTGGTGAGTTGGGAGTGAGCCCGTGTGGCTGATACTATACTGAGAGTTTGATATTGAGCCCGAGGGGCAAACTTTTGATTGTTCCTAAATTGTTGAAATTGTTGTTTCCACTATTTTAAAAAGAGAATGAACTGATACCTTATGGTTTTTATGGTATAATTGATTTTACTGCTTGAGATAGCATTATATTTCAGATATTTTTATAAAGGATTTTCATGGAACTACTGATTCTCGTAAGAGTTGTATCGTACTTTATAGCATGATGTAGTGCTTTTACGTGATTTCTTGCCTCTCAGCATTATTTACTCTTATTACCACTGAGTTGGAAGTACTCACTCTACTCCCTGCACCTCGCGTGCAGTTGCAGGTATTGATCACCCGATAGCGGGTTGTTAGCAGATTGGAGGAAATACTGTTGTAGCTGAGCAAGGTGACCGCCAGCGTTCGCGGCACCGGACTTCATCTTGAACTTCAGATTTCGTTATATATATATATATAGTTGACTCTGTAGTTGGGTTCCTACATCTTAGATCCTCGTGACTTGTGACACCCCGGTCGGGCTGAGTTGGGTTGTATATATATTGTTAATCGACGTCATTTAAGCTGTATTTTCTATTCGATATGTTTAAGAATTGTTAAAAAGGCGATTTGGGTTAGTTGGCTGGCCTTGTCTTCACGAGAGGCGCCATCACGACCGGGTATGGGATTTGGGTCATGACATATTGTTATTTATTTATTACTATTATCACTAATTATTAAGTAGTACTATATATACTACTGTAATATTAATATAATCATTTTCTTTTTGTAACAACACTTTAAAAAGAAAAAAATATATATTCGCACTTTTTCTTATTATTGCTATCACTAGCTTTCCTTCATTATATTTAGTGTAATTATTATTAGTACTATCACCTCTTGTATTATTTTTTCTCATTGCTAGTACTTCGACGAACTTTTATTTTTATTTTTCAATATAGTTTGTTGTTACATATTATTATTTTTTTATCATTGTTTATTTGTAATTATTTTTCTGTAATATTATATTATTGTTGTTAGTATTAGTACTTCTACAACGTTATTCTTACCGATCACTATTATTCACTAGTATAACTTTTGTTTATAATTAATAATTCTATAATATTTAAATTCATTGTTAGTATTACTACTGATGCTTAGTTGTTAGTTTCATTGTTTTATATTTTTATTTTATTTTACTAGCCTAATTACTAGTATTATTATTATCTACAATATTATGGCATTTGTTTTTCTTCACTAACTATATATATATTTGGAATTTACTTTAGTTTAGTTATTAATTACTAGTACTATTCTAGAAATTAATGTTATTTTTTTTTACTTTAAATATTTTAAGTAGTTTATGACCCGCTCTTCTATAAAATAATTGGCTAATTACAATCCTGAAATTGAAAAATTTATTCGATTACGCAGGAAAGAACAAACATCGTCTTCTCAAGGAGCTTCTTGTAAAGAAATAGAAAACCAGGAAACACAAGACATTAACCAACTTGGGATCCCACCACCAGTCCATGTAGAGGAGCAATTTGATGAAGTGGTGTCAAGGCCAGCACACAGAATCCTTAGGGATTATGTTAGACCCGATCGCTTCAACTGTGAATCTAGTATTAGGAAGCCCCCAGTGGCAGCCAACAACTTTGAAATCAGGACCGGCCTGATTCAGACAATTCAACAATCTTGTATCTTCACTAGTGATATAAGTGAAGACCCACATAATTATTTAATTAATTTTCTAGAACTTGTAGAAACTGCTAAGTACAATGGAGTACCTCCTAAAGCTATCAAGTTAAGGCTATTTCCTTTTTCTTTAAAAGGAGATGCCAAGACTTCGTTGCGAAGTTTTCCTCAAGGGTCCATTACGACATGGGAGCAAATGACTCAGAAGTTTTTAAACAAATATTTTTCCCCTGCTAAAATAACAAAGTTAAGACAAGACATATCTAATTTCTTGCAGACTAATACTGAGTCAGTTTATCAAGCTTGGGAAAGATTAAAAGCAATGTTAAGAAAATGCTCACACCATGACATTCCTGAATATATGCAATTGTACATTTTTTATCACAAGTTAAAACCCTCTGCTAGAAATGTGATAGATGCAGCTGTATGAGGTTATGTAATGGAAAAAAAACACAGAGAAAGCATTGCAACTGTTGAATAAAATTTCTGAGAATGCTATCTAATGGCCATCTGAGCGTATAATCATTAAAAAGGCTGCTACGGTAAATCAAGTTGATGCTTTAAATACACTAACACAGCAGATTGTTTCTTTGGCACAAAAGTTTGAATCTTTTCAGGTAAATACACAACAATCAAACCACTCAGAGGCTTGTGACATGTACGGAGGAAACCACTAGAACCATGAATGTCAAGCAACCAATCAAACGGATGAACATGTTAATGCCATCGGTTACAAGTCCAATGGCACAGAAGCATCCACGACTTCATTGGAGTAACCCAAATGGTGCAGAAAACTCTAAAAGCTTCCAGAAACAACAAGTACAGGGTCCATTGGGATACCGGAGTCAAAATCATGGGCAACCAATTTACAACCTTATCAGCAAGCAGGACCATATCAACAAGCAGGGTCATACCAGTGGAGGCCCCAACAAGCTCATCCAAGCCTTGATGACCTTTTGTACAAGTACATTAAGGTCACTGATGAAAATATGGAAAGCCAAAATTCATCTCTCAAAAATCTGGAAATTCAATTAAGCCAATTGGCAGCTCTTGTGTCATAAAAGATTCAGGGTCCCTTACCAAGCAATACAGAGAAAAATCCAAAGGAGCACCTTAAGGCCATCACTTTACGTTCAGGTAAGGACTTGATGAACCTTATGCAGGCAGACAAGAAAAGAACCAGACAGAACAATAGGTAGACAAGGGTAAGAATATTGAAAACCATCTGAACCATCAAAGAAGAAAGAAATAAAGAATAAGGAAGAAAAAATTTCTAAAAAAATGATTGCCTCACCTGTGACAATTCCTTTCCACAAAAAATGAAACGAGAAAAGCTTGATGGTCAATTTGCAAAAATTTTGGAATTCCTGAAACAAATTCATATTAATATTCCTTTCACTAATGCTTTGTTGCAAATGCCTTCATATGCTAAATTTTTTAAAGAAATTTTGTCAAGTAAAAGAAAATTGGAAGAAGTTTCTGTGGTAATGCTTATTGAAAAATGCAGTGCTATACTTCAAAATAAGCTACCACAAAAACTTGGTGATCCTGGTAGTTTTACCATTCCATGCACTTTGGGAGGTTTATATTTTGAAAAGGCACCTTGCGATTTTGGAGCTTCAATAAATTTGATGCCATTTTCTATCTTTAGAAAATTGGATTTTGGTGAAATGAGGGACATAAGTGTTTCTCTTCAGATTGCAAATCAAAGTACTAAAAAAACCTAAGGGAATAATTGAAAATGTGCTTGTAGGAGTAGATAAGTTTGTGTTCCCTATAGATTTTATAGTGCTTGAAATGAAAGAATGTCCCGATGAACCAATAATTTTGGATAGACTATTCCTTGCTACAGGAAGAACAATCATAAATGTTCATCAGGGGCAACTAATCTTGAGAGTTGATGAAGAAAGAGTTATTTTTTATTAGCAAAAGATACTAAGGTTTTCAGGAGATGAGGCATCATCTTCATGCTTTTCTATTGACATGATTAGTTGTCACGAACCAAAATTCACTAAGGGTCGTGGTGGCGCCGGACACCGCCATCAGGCCAGCCAACTCAATTACTTAATTAAATCTCATTTTTAACACTTTTGAAATCCAGGATTTTCCTTAATTATTAAGAGAGTTTAAAGGATGTAGTTTCAAATCAAATTTAAATGTTGAACAGTTAATACAATACTTCAAACTATCCCAGAAACCGGTGTCACAAGTTCATGACCAACTACTGATATGAGAAATAAAATACAACATTTGTCCGAAATACAGTGGACAGGGAATGAATAATAAATTGATGAAAGGAACTACACTGGCTGCGGGTCGTCTCGAACAATGCAACTCACCTAGTCCCAGAGCCGTCCGTGCTGCTACGCCCAATAAGCCGCTAGAGGTATATATATATATTCCTATGAAATAAAATGCACAGAAGTGTAGTATGAGTACGTAATCAACGTGTACTCAGTGAGTATCCCACCTAATCCTGAAGGGGTAGAGACGAGATGGCCAACTCCGACACTCACTAGAGGTCAATTAGCAATATTTTAATAGTGCGAGGATAATCATGGATTTGTATAGAAGTTCTGATTGTGAAGCCAGAAAAATAGGTAAACACCTTCAACAATAAATCAAGGGCTTCTAAAGTCTGTTCTTTATTATTTTATCAGTTTATATCAAGCCACGTAGGGCCAATTCCACATTTACAATTTTCAAGTAACAGATAAACATGCACAAATCATGTCGAGGTCGACGACCCGCTCCAATAGGAATATAAATTGTGCACTGCTGAGGGTTGAGCGGCACGAACCATAGATGCATCTATTCTCATCGAGGCGTTCGGACCGTTCCATAAATAAACACATATCCTGCTCGCGAATCATCCATGCGATGCTGGCACACATAAAATACATGCTCAACTAGGAAATTAAGAGCTGATCGGGGATAATCAACCAAATAGACAAATTTTTCTTTTTAGCATTTCAGGGAAAATTTAATATTAAATCTTTTTTTAAATTCGTTTACTAATCAAAGGTGATTTAAACAATTCAAGTCATCGATGAGTTCAAAATTATCCAAGTATAACATGCTTTTTAGGTCCTAGACTACCCGGACAATAGCATGATAGTAGCTACGCACGGACTCTCGTCACCTCGTGCGTACGTAGACCCCACAAATAGGAGCACATAACCAATTTAACTCACCTATGGGGTAAATTCCCCCTCACAAGATCAGAAAGGAGACTCACCTCGCTCCGAATACTCAAAACCGGCATTCTTAATTCTTCCGAAGGCTTTAACTAACGCACAATGCACCAAAACTAGCCAATTAACGACAAAATAATGAGAACATGCTCAAATACTTGTTAATAATTCAAATTATAAAAATTCCCAACTCCGCTTAGTGAAATGACCAAAACGCCCTCGGGCCCACGCGCCCGGGTTCCAAAATTTCTCAAAGATAAAGGTTACCCAAGACCTTGGAAACTCAAATATATAATTTTTTCCTAATTCAATACTCAAAATCGTGGTCACATTCGAAGAAATGTAAATTCCTAGGTTTTCCACCAAAACCCCAAATTCCTATAATTTCCTTGCCTAAATCCATGTATAAACCTTGTATTTAACTCAAAGCTAGCATAAATTACTTACCTCATGACAAGTGATGAAAATGGCATCTCCAAGCTATTCCCTATCGACTCCAATGGAAGAAAAATGGCGTTGAAATGAACTCAACCCCGAACTTAAAACATCTCACTGCCCCAGCTGCTTCCGCTTCTGTGGATGTCGCTTCTACGACTTTTCGCCGCTTCTGCAGTTTTGGGAAAAAGGAAGCTGACCGCTTCTGCGGTCTGGAGGCCGCTTAAGTGGAACCGCTTCTTCAGACCCTTGGCCGCTTCTGCGATTTCCTTGGACCTGGCCCCCTTCCGCTTCTGCGAGCGTCGGTTCAGAACCACCCGGAATCCACCCTAGGCCCCCGGGACCCCCAACCAATCATACCAACCAATCCCATAACACATTACGGACTTGCTCGAAGCCTCAAATCACATCAAACAACACTAAAACCATGAATCGACCTCCAATCCAAGTTTTATGAACTTTGAACTTTCCAACTTCTATTTCCGATGCCTAAGCCTACCAAATCAAGTCCGATTGACCTCAAATTTTGCACACAAGTCATATTTGACATTACGGACCTACTCCAACTTCCGAAATCGGATTCTGACCCCGATATCAAAAAGTCCACTTCCGGTCAAACTTCTCAAAAACCTTCAAATTTCTATCTTTAGCCAAATGGCTTCAAAATGACCTACGGACCTCTGAATTCACTTCCGATCGCGCTCCCAACTCCAGAATCACCATACGGAGCTACTCCCAGTCTCGAAATCCCAAACGGACATCGATAACGCTGAAATGTACTTCAAACCAAACTTAAGAAATTTCTTCCAAAATGCTAACTTCCATAATAGGCGACAAAATGCTCCCGGTTTATCCAAAACCCGAACCGGGCATACGCCCAAGTCCGATATCATCATACGAACCTGCTGGAACCTTCAAATCCCGATTTCGAGGTCGTTTACTCAAAAATCCACTCCTAGTTCATTCTTTCAACTTTAAGCTTATCAAATGAGAATTTCCATTTAAATTTAACTCCGATCTTCCTGAATTTAAATTCCGACCATGCGAACAAGTCACAATACCTAAAATGAAGCTGCTCATGGCCTCAGACTGCTGAACGACGCGCTAGGGCTCAAAATGATCGGTCGAGTCATTACATTCTCTCCCACTTAATCATATGTTCGTCCTCGAACGTGCTGAGAACTACACTGGAGTAGTCTGAAATCACTGTTTAGCACCTCAAGCACCTTACCGTGCTATCACGACTTAGTTGAGCACATTAGCTCGATAAGTTCTGAAGATACTCCCTCTTATTCAACCAATTAAGCGTTAGATCCCAATTCCAACATCCGAAATTCTATGCCAGGCCTGTTTCCAACATACGATCACCGTATCAAACACTATACGCTGTACCCAAACATGAATGCATAATTCTGCTGAATTCACACTTTGTATCGCTTTACTCATAGGACCACAATAACATTTCTGATCAGCTTAGCCAAAAATTCAACGAATCAGATGTTCCCATTGCACCTCATGACATGCAAGTCTTACTCTAACTCTTACAATACCACCACGACGGATGAGATGCTGAAATTCATAATCAACCGCTGAGTCAACCAACCATCGAGTCTATACTTCTGACAAGAAACATTACCACATTCTGAACCAAATAATGATCTTCGCTCCTTAATATACTTCATATAATCAGGTTGCACTGATCTTAAATCCCACAATCTCATCTTATCCAGTACGAACTGCTCGGCATAAGCCACTCTGAATGCGATCACAAGTCTCATATGATGCCACAATGTACCAATAGGTCACCAATCCGAACACAACACAACAGGAAATCGAACTTTGGAAGTAATTACCTAACTACCGCACTACTACAGACTTTCCTTAAAAAATAGGATGCAGGACATTCAAAATTGCATATAGAAAACTACACTCAACATCACACTGTTGCGGCGTGCAACCCGATCCACACAACATAACCATGGCGGCGTGCCATCCGATCCTCACAATATAACCATGGCGGTCACCCGATCCTCACAATATAACCATGGCAGCGTGCCACCCCATCCACACGTAGAACTCGCATAAGGAAATGCACATCGAGCTAATTTGCTCGTTGCAATAAAGTACCGAATCTAGGTCACAAGCACACTAAGTGTATAATGCCATCCCTGAGGGGACATATAGCGCGATAAGCTAAAAACTCAAGCACATCTGAGGTGCGATACATGATCTAAATCTCAAGAGCCATCCTGCTCACATAACACCATCGCAACGCGAAACCTCAACACATAAGAATTTAATAAGCCGTCTCGTAACTCATACGGCGAAATACATCATTACATGGAATAGATGATGACAAAATAACTCCACGATTGTTCCTCCATAGGGAACACTCACTGAAACGAACACAACTGGCCTGATATAAAGCCATGTTCACAAATAAATCAATCCACCGGTCTCAAGCCGATTTCCGATTGCACCAACTTGGCCAATGACCTTTCAAAGGTTCGTAGTAACTCCCTTTTGCCTCATATCACGTAAGAATAACCATCATAACTAGAGCAACCTCCTTAGTTCATAACCCAATATACAAAGTGCCCTCCAGGTATAAATTCTAAAATTAATGATATTACCATAATCCTCATACTGGGTTTAAATCTTTAGCCAATCAAGTGACTACCTGTCACACTTATACAATCTTCCCGCGGGACACGATCCCACAATCTTTCGAAATAATTAACGGGTCCGCACATCTAAATCACCGAATGCACTAACGTCGAAAAGCGATCAAGAATCCTTAACCAGGATGCAAAGCCTCTTTCACAACACATCGCTCCCAGAGGACGCTGAATACACTACCAACTTACTTTAATCATTCAACCCTTTCCTTGCTCATCCGAGCCCGTGACATCCTTGTCAACACCGAACTGCAACCTCGATCCTCACTTCGCATCTCTATGCTACTCACTGCACCCAACGTGCCAACATACGATAGAACACGATTTTTCATCATAACTCCGAAATCATTATCATTTTAACAATTCATCATATACGAACTTTTCATTTAACTCACTTCAGGAGATTCATAGAAACACACAGGTAGTTTCCCATAACCGTAAGATATGCAAATCTCTAAATAGTGGTCCAAGCCACCCTAGTCCTTCCGGAATCCACTTCTACTTAACAAGCCATAATAGAGTAATGCTTCTGAATAACGTCAATTACGGCGGCCGACAACCTCACACGTACCGCCACAAATCATACGCATAATTCGATCATGCTGAACGAACTGATCACAGACCCCGACATGTCAAATTCAACTATGGTTAGTCAATCCACCTTCTTCCAATTCATCCTTGCTTGCCTTAGAATAAGACTAACTCCATTCAACACATAATATACTCCATCTATACTCATCCCGAGTGACCTTGAATCACAAAACCACGCTGTCTAAAATCCCACAAACTATTTCATATCTTTCAGATGCTACACCACAAGTCAAAATTTCATAGAAAATTTTGTGCCTCTTCTCATAAACTCCTACAAAGCTTGATTCTTAACTGTACTTATAGGTTTGAAATCATCGAGCACCACACTTTAACTTTTGAATTCACTGGGACCATTATTGAGAGCCACCCGCTCTGACTTGGTCCCAAATATAACTCACTCCATAGATCTTATAACACACGAATACTCTCTCGGCGAGGCACCTGGCGAAAATCACTTTCTCTGAAACTTGTATCCATACAAGGAATAAATCTTGAACATTTTTCCAAGTCCGGACATGAGCCAATAAGGCCAACCATCGCATGCCTCAAACAATTCATTCGCTCGAATTACCATTTATGGTCATTTCTCATAGCTGAAATAATCCATCAATATGCTAATAACCAGAAATCACGCAAGTAGTTAATCATACAACCTAATAACAAGCGGTGGGACTCTCCCACTTAGCTTGAAGCCATCATTTTACCATTCTTGAGTTCGCCCGACCTTTTTACCTCTTATTGACATAATCTTGCACCATAAGTTATCAAAATTTCTTGGAATCTTTCCGTAAATCCCCATCTTTCATATTCTGAATCATTAACCACATTCGCACGACTCATCTCTTTGTTGAACAACCAATATAATTCTTTACAGAAGCTTCACCAACCACGCGACCGCTAACCTGCTCACGGGGAATGACCCACCTAGGGGAATCACCTCCCGACATCTTCCCACGCAGCTGTACGGGGTACATTCACTATGACACCAATAGCCCATCCTGAGTCCGAGCTCACCTTCCAGTTGCACAAGTCCATTCGCCCCTCACAGATATCAATTAAATGTGCGGCAACATCCTTCCCAATTCAGGGTTATGCTGCACCCTCCTCCATTTCAAGCAGCTCCTTTCCGCCATGTAACGACCCGATCGGTCGTTTTTGGAATTTATGCCCCGATCCCCCATTAACTATTTTCCCTAAGTTCATTTCTGCTATTTTGGTTTGCCGGGACGTTCAGTATTAGGATTCAGAGTGTTTTGGGACACTTAGTCCCTAAATGAGAGCTTAAGAGTTGAAAAATAGTCCGTATTTGGAACAGTGTAAAAAAAACCTTGGAATGAGAAACCGATGGTTCTGTAAGCTCCTTTAGGTGATTTTGGGGTTGGGAGCGTGTTCGAAATGTTATTTGGAGGTCCCTAGCTCATTTAGGCTTGAAATGCCGAAGTTTGAATTTTTGGAGTTTCCGGTCCGATAGTGAATTTTTGATCCAAAGGTCGGATTGGAATTTCGGAAGTTTTTGTAGCTCCGTCATGTCATTTGGGATGTGTGTGCCAAATATCAGGTCATTCGAACGAGGTTTGGTTAGGTTTTTTATCGAAAGTGTAATTTGATAGAATTTGAAGTTCTTAGGCTTGAATCCTTGATTTAATCGGGTTTTCGGTGTTGTTTGAGGTGTTTTGAGGATTGGTACAAGTTTGAATAAGGTATTAGGTGGTATTGGTGCTTTTGGTTGGAGTCCCGGGGGTCCCGGGATGATTTCGGATGCTCAACGGGCAAAATTTGGAGTTAGAAGGAAAAAGTTGCAGCAGGCTTCTGGTATTTTTGCTTCTGCAGTCCTGGAGCCGCAGAAGCGGAGCCGCATAAGTGGTTTCTTCACCGCAGATGTGAAGCCGCGCAAGCAGCCATCTCTTCACATAAGCGGAATTTCCCCATCCCAGGAGAACCGCAGAAGCGGTCTCCTTCCCGCGTAAGCGGAACCGTAGATGCGGTTTTGAGTCCGCAAAAGTGGACACTGGGCTCTTAAGTTGAACAGTAAAAGCGGTTAGTCTTACCGCAAAAGTGGTCCCTGGGCCGCAAAAGCGGAAATCACTGGTCTGAAAAAGGAAAAATCCGAGGGTTTATTTCAAAGTTAGAAAATCAATTGAGGGCTCGGGAGAAGGCGATTTTGAGTGGATTTTGAAGAGAAGATCATTGGTTAACGTTGCTTTGATCCCTTCTAGCTATATTCCATTATTTCCTAGCTAAATCAACCATTAGAATTCAAATTCAAGGTCAAAAATTGAGAAAAATGGGTGAAACTTCTTAGGCTTAATTTTGTGATTTTGAGTGGGCATTTGACGTCCGATTTGGGAGATTTTTATATGGTTAGACTCGTGAGAGTACGAGGATTCTGAAAATGTGAAAATTTTTTGATTCCAAGACATTGGCTGGAGTGACATTTTGGTCATTTTACCTTTTTTTGCGCCCTAACTTTAATTTCAATAGTGGAATTAGTTTTTTACAGTAATATTTACGATTTGTAATTGAATTGAATAGATTTGGGTCATTTGGAGTTAGATACTCGTGGCAAGGGCATCGTTCCCTAGTTGGTTTCGCACCGGTTCGAGGTAAGTGGCTTGACTAACCTTGTGTGGGGGACTTCATCCCTTAGGATGTGATAATTGGTAATTGATTGCCTTGTACGTGAGGTGACGAGCGCGTACTTGAGCTAATTTTTGAAACTCGAGTTATTACTTAAATACTTGATTTGGATCTTCTTTCACATTTGCTTTACCTTACTTGCTATTATAGCCTATGCTAGCGTAGAAGAGCATGTTTAATTGATCCAAGTTGCCTATTTGTTTAAATTGTCTTAAATATGATTACGTGGAGCATGTTAGGACAGTATTATTTGTTGCCTTGTATTGTTGCACTTCAATTTCTGAATATTTCTCTGATGTTGGTTGCGCATTTACATTGGGACTACGGAGGCGGGATTCGGGAGATCCCCCTTGTTTGTTTACTTTGGGACTACGGGTTTGATTCTCGAGAGATCCCCCTGCATTTTTACTTTGGGACTACGGGACGGTATCCCGGGAGATCCCCCTGCATTTTTATTTTGGGTCTACAGGACGTTATCCCGGGAGATCCCTCTGCATTTTTATTTTGGGACTACTGGACGGTATCCCAGGAGATCCCACTGCACTTTTATTTTGGGACTGCGGGACGGTATCCCGGGAGATCCTCTGCACACTGATAATTGGACTACGGGACGGTATCCCGGGAGATCCTTTGATATTGATATGAGAATTGGACTACGGGACGGTATCCCGGGAGATCCATTGGGCAGTTGAGAAAAGGGCTACAGGACGGTATCCTGGGAAACCCTCATTGATATTCTTGTAATTTAGTTATATTTACTTTGTGTTTTTGTTTTGTCTTGTAGTATTATATTTCATTGAACTGTCGTACCACACTGCTGTGTTCATTAGTTTTCATCAGACTTCAACACTGTTAATATTTTGCTATTTTATTGTTTCTATCTCAGTAGGGCCCTGACCTTTCCTCGTCACTACCCAATCGAGGTTAGGCTTGGCACTTACTGAGTACCACTGTGGTGTACTCACGGCTCTTCTGCGCATGTTTTTCATGTGCAGATCTAGGTACCTCTACGCAGGCGCACTTCCAGTAGCTGCAGGAGCATTTTTGGAGACTTGAAGTATATATGCTGCGTCCACAGACCAAATAGTCTCCCTATCACTCTACCCTTTAGTTAGCTAGATGTTATTCTGTTCTTCCTTGTTATAGACTTTCCGGATGATTACAGCAGTGTTACGTATTA
Source organism: Nicotiana glauca (assembly GCA_026770625.1). Taxonomy (NCBI): domain Eukaryota; kingdom Viridiplantae; phylum Streptophyta; class Magnoliopsida; order Solanales; family Solanaceae; genus Nicotiana; species Nicotiana glauca. The sequence goes on along the minus strand of MU721211.1, from coordinate 136,046 downwards.
TTCTTAGGGTTTTCGGGTCTTTGGGATAGTTTCATAACTTTTAAAGTGTTAAAGTGTATGTGCCAGGTGGCAACCGTATACATTATTCCTGTTATTTAGTTTTGATTATAAATTTCGCAAATGTTATTACTTCCGCAATGTGTTAGGCTTACCTGGTCGCGAAGACTAGGTGCCGTCATGACGTGTTCACAATTGGTGAACTAGGGTCGTGACAAGTTGGTATCAGAGCCCTAGGTTCATAGGAGTCATGGTACACAGGCTGGTTTATTGGAGTCTCGTTGATCGGTATGGAGACGTCCGTATTTATCTATGAGAGGTTGTGTAACTGTTTAGGAAAGATCTTCATTTCTTTTGAATTCTTTGTCGTGCGATATTTTGACACCAATTCTAAACTTCTATCTTTTATTCTCTCACAGATGGTGAGGACACGTGCTACACGAGAGGACCAGGCACCCCCGCCCCCTGCTGCCGCCGTCAGAGGCTGGGGCCAGGGTAGAGGTCGAGGACACGCCCGAGGTGCACCCACAACACCCGCGCGTGCTGCCACTGAGGTACCACCAGCAGATCCAGTTGGAGCACAGGCACCCGGTACGCCTACTCCAGTGCTCCAGGAGACCCTGGCTCAGTTCATGAGCATGTACACTACTTTGGCTCAGGCAGGGTTGCTTCCCCTCACTGCAGCCATATCTCAGGCTGGGGGAGGGGCCTAGACTCCCGCAGCCCGCACTCTTGAGCAGGTTCTAGAGGTTATTCCTGTACCGCCTGCAGCACCAGTACAACCCGGGGATGGGTCAGCTGTCTCGAAGGACGAGCAGCGCAGGCTAGAGAGGTTCAAGAAATATGATCCCCCAGTGTTCAGTGGCCTAGCTTCAGATGACGCCTTGGGATTCTTGGAGGAGTGTCATCGCATTCTTCGTACTATGGGCATAGTGGAGTCTAGTGGGGTTTCTTTCACCGCCTTTCAGCTTCGGGGAGCTGCCTATGATTGGTGGCGTACTTATGAGTTGGATAGTCCATTCGAGTCTGCCTCACTGACTTGGAACCAGTTCTCGGACATGTTTATGAGGGAGTTTGTTTCCCAGAGCCTCAGGGATTCATGGCGCGCAAAGTTTGAGCATTTGCACTAGGGTGCTATGGCACTCTCAGAGTATGCCATCTGTTACACCAGGTTAGCCAGACATGCACCGGCTTTGGTTGCCACAGTTCGGGAGATAGTTCGGAGGTTTATTGAGGGTCTTATTCCGCCCATCCGGTCCAGCATGGCCCGAGAGTTAGAGATGGATATTCCCTACCAGCAGGTAGAGAGCATTGCTAGACGGATTGAGGGTATGCTCGCCAGGGAGCGAGGGGAGAGGGAGGCCAAGAGGTCTCGAGAGTCGGGTCATTACTCTGGTGCCCGTACTTCATCAGCCAGACGTTATGGTAGGGGTTATTCTGGTCGCCCTGTTCATTCAGCCTTGCCAGCAGCCGGTAGTACTCCAGCTCCACCAGCACCTCAGGAGCCTTATTATGCGCCTCCAGTTTCTAGCGCGCCTCCTGCGCGGGGTACTTCCAGAGGTCAGTCTAGCGGACCTAGCTCCAGTCAGTCACAGCCACCACGTCCTCCCAGAGCTTGCTTCGAGTGTGGCGATACACGTCACTTGGTTAGGGACTGCCCCAGACTTGGTAGGGGTTCATCTTCACAGACTGCTCAGCCACAGCGTGCTTCTCAGAGTTCTCAGGCTATGGTTCCAGCTCCCACTGCTGCCCCACCTGCCCAGCCTGCCAGGGGCGGAGGCCGGGGAGATAGAGGTCACCCTCGTGAGAGGGGTAGGGCCAGATATTATTGCATTCCTGCTCGCACCGAGGCGGTTGCCTCCGATTCTGTCATCACAGGTATTATTCTGGTTTGTCACAGAGAGGCATCGGTTCTATTCGATCCCGGCTCCACTTATTCATATGTGTCCTCTTATTTTGCTTCGCATTTGGGTGTGCCTCGGGATTCTTTGAGTGCCCCCGTTTATGTTTCTACTCCTGTGGGAGATTCTCTTGTTGTGGACCGCGTGTACCGGTCGTGTTTGGTTACTATTCGTGGTTTTGAGACCAGGGCTGATCTATTATTACTCGGTATGGTTGACTTTGATATTATTCTGGGCATGGACTGTTTGTCGCCCCATCATTCTATTCTTGATTGTCACGCCAAGACCGTGACGCTGGCTATGCCAGGTGTTCCACGTATTGAGTGGAGTGGTACCTTAGATCATACTCCCAGCAAGGTTATTTCTTTCCTTAAATCTCAATGTATGGTTGAGAAAGGGTGTGCTGCTTATTTAGCTTATGTGAGAGATGTCAGTGTTGACACCCTTTCTGTTGATTCAGTCCCAGTGGTACGGGATTTTCCCGATGTGTTTCCAGCTGATCTTCCGGGCATGCCGCCTGATAGAGATATTGATTTTGGCATTGATCTGTTGCTGGGCACTAAGCCCATTTCCATTCCCCCATATCGCATGGCTCCTCCTGAGTTGAAGGATCAGTTGCAGGAATTGTTTGGTAAGGGTTTCATTCGACCCAGTGTTTCACCATGGGGAGCCCCTGTTTTGTTTGTGAAGAAGAAGGACGGTTCTATGCATATGTGCATTTATTATCGCCAGTTGAACAATGTTACAGTGAAGAACCGATATCCTTTACCTCGTATTGATGATCTGTTTGATCAGCTTCAGGGCGCACAGGTATTTTCCAAGATGGATTTGCGCTCATGTTACCATCAGTTGAAGATTCGGGAGCCAGATATCCCGAAGACTGCTTTTAGGACTCGATATGGTCATTACGAGTTCCTTGTTATGTCTTTTGGGCTGACCAATGCCCCAGCAGCTTTTATGCACCTGATACATAGCGTATTTAGGCCATATCTTGATTCATTTGTGATTGTTTTTATTGATGATATTCTGGTATATTCCCGGAGTCGGGAAGATCATGAGCAGCACCTGAGGGTAGTGCTTCAGACTCTGAGGGAGAAGAGATTGTATGCAAAGTTCTCCAAATGTGAGTTCTGGCTGAGTTCTGTGGCATTCCTAGGCCACGTGGTGTCGAGTGAGGGCATTCGAGTGGATCCGAGGAAGGTGGAGGCCATGCAGAGTTGGCCCAGGACCTCCTCAGCTATTGAGATCCGCAGTTTCCTTGGCTTGGCGGGTTATTACCATTGCTTCGTGGAGGGGTTTTCATCGATCGCGGCCCCTATGACTAGATTGACCCAGAAGGGTGCCCCATTTCAGTGGACAGAGGAGTGTGAGGAGAACTTCCAGAAGCTCAAGACACCTTTGGCTTCAGCCCCAATCTTGATGTTGCCTACCTGTTTGGGGTCCTTTACAGTTTATTGTGATGCCTCATGGGTTGGACTTGGAGTGGTATTGATGCAGGACGGTAGGGTGATTGACTACGCGTCCCGACAGTTGAAGGTGAATGAAAAGAACTACCCTATCCATGATCTTGAGTTAGCTGCCATTGTTCACGCCTTGAAAATCTGGCGTCATTATTTGTATGGGGTATCTTTTGAGATCTACACTGACCATCGGAGCTTACAACACTTACTTAAGCAGAAGGACCTGAATATGCGTCAGAGGAGATGGTTAGAGTTGTTAAAGGATTATGATATTACCATTCTTTATCACCCGGGCAAGGCCAATGTGGTCGCCGATGCCTTGAGTCGCCGGGCGGAGAGTTTGGGGAGTTTGGCATATCTACCAGCCTCAGAGAGACCTATGGCGATGGATGTTCAGGCTTTGGCCAGGCAGTTCGTGAGATTGGACCTTTCAGAGCCCAGTCGGGTTCTAGCCTGTGTGGTTTCTCGGTCTTCCCTATTTGATCGCATCAGGGAGCGGCAGTTTGATGACCCTCATTTGCTTGTTCTTCAGGACAGAGTTCGGCGTGGTGATTCCAGAGATGTTACCATCGGGGATGATGAAGTGTTGAGGATGCAAGGCCGGATTTGTGTGCCCAATGTAGATGATCTTCGAGAGTTGATTCTAGCTGAGGCTCATAGCTCATGGTATTCCATCCATCCGGGTGCCGCGAAGATGTATCAGGACTTGAGGCAACACTACTGGTGGAGGCGGATGAAGAAGGATATAGTTGACTGCGTGTCTAGATACCTCAACTGCCAGTAGGTGAAGTATGAGCACCAGTGTCCGGGTGGTTTGCTACAACAGATTGAGATCCGAGAGTGGAAGTGGGAGCATATCACCATGGACTTCGTATCTGGACTCCCACAGACCGTGAGGAAGTTTGATTCTATTTGGGTCATTATGGACCAGCTGACCAAGTCCGCTCATTTCATACCTGTGTGTACCACTTATTTATCGGAGCGGTTGGCGGAGATCTATATCAAGGAGAACATCCGGTTGCATGGTATTCTAGTTTCTATCATCTTAGACAGAGGCACTCAGTTTACATCGTGGTTTTGGAGAGCCGTGCAGCAGGAGTTAGGCACTCGAGTCGAGTTGAGCACGACATTCCACCCCTAGATGAAAGGACAGTCCAAGCGCACTATTCAGATTTTGGAGGATATGCTCCGAGCGTGCGTGATTGAGTTTGGAGGGTCATGGGACCATTTCCTGACACTGGCGGAATTTGCTTATAACAACAGCTATCAGTCCAGCATTCAGATGGCGCCGTATGAGGCCTTATATGGTAGGAGATGTAGATCTCCAGTAGGTTGGTTTGAGACGGGTGAGGCCAGGTTATTGGGCACAGAGATGGTTCAGGATGCGATGGAGAAGGTTAAAGTGATTTAGGACAGACTCTGTGCAGCCCAGTCCAGACAGAAGAGTTATGCATAAAAGAAGGTTCGTGATGTGGCATCTATGGTTGGCGAGCGGGTTCTACTTCGGGTCTCGCCTATGAAGGGCGTCATGAGGTTTGGAAAGAAGGGGAAGCTGAGTCCGATATTTATTGGGCCTTTTGAGATCTTGAGGCGAGTTGGGGAGGTTTTTTATGAGCTTGCCTTACCTCCCAGCCTAGCCGGAGTTCATTCGGTATTTCATGTTTCGATGCTCCGGAGATATCATGGTGACCCGTCGTACGTGTTGGATTTTAGTTCAGTCCAGCTGGACAAGGATCTATCTTATGTTGAGGAGCCAGTGGCCATTTTGGACAGGCAGATCAGAAAGTTGAGGTCAAAGAACATCGCTTCAGTGAAAGTCCAGTGGCGGGGTTAGCTGANATCACTTCATTGAAGGTCCAGTGGCGGGGTCAGCTGACCGAGGAGGCGACTTGGGAGACCGAGCAAGATATGCGCAGCCAGTACCCTCATCTTTTTGCTACTTCAGGTATGTTCTCTATGCTCGTTCGAGGACGAACGAATGTTTAAGTGTAGGAGGATGTAACGACCCGACCGGTCGTTTTTGGAATTTACGCCCCGATCCCCCATTAACTGTTTTCCCTAAGTTCATTTATGCTATTTTGGTTTGCCGGGATGTTCGATATTAGGATTCGGAGTGTTTTGGGACACTTAGTCCCTAAATGAGAGTTTAAGAGTTGAAAAATAGTCCGTAATCAGAACAGTGTGAAGACGACCTCGAAATGGGAATCTGATGGTTCTGTTAGCTCCATTAGGTGATTTCGGGGTTGGGAGCGTGTTCGGAATGTTATTTGGAGGTCCCTAGCTAATTTAGGCTTGAAATGCCGAAGTTTGAATTTTCGGAGTTTTCGGTCCGATATGGAATTTTTGATATGAGAGTCGGATTGGAATTCCGGAAGTTGTTGTAGCTCCGTCATGTCATTTGGGATGTGTGTGCAAAATTTCAGGTCATTTGAACGAGGTTTGGTTAGGTTTTTGATTGAAACGTATTTTGATAGAATTTGAAGCTCTTAAGCTTGAATCCTTGATTTAATCGAGTTTCTGGTGTTGTTTGAGGTGTTTTGAGGATTGGTACAAGTTCGAATAAGGTATTAGGTGGTATTGGTGTTTTTGGTTGGAGTCCCGGGGGTCCCGGGATGATTTCGGATACTCAACGGGCAAAATTTGGAGTTTGAAGGAAAAATTTGCAGCAGGCTTCTGGTATTTTCGCTTTTGCGGTCCTGGAGCCGCAGAAGCGGAGCCGCGCAAGCGGCCATTTCTCAGCATAAGCGGAATTTCCCCATCCCAGGAGAACCGCAAAAGCGGTCTCCTTCCCGCAGATGCGGTTTTGAGTCCGCAAAAGCGGACACTGGGCTCTTAAGTTGAACCGCAAAAGCGAGACAGGAGAAGCGGTCCCTGGGCCGCAAAAGCGGAAATCACTGGTCTGAAAAAGGGAAAATTCGAGGGTTTATTTCAAAGTTAAAAAAATCAATTGAGGGCTCGGGAGAAGGCGATTTTGAGTGGATTTTGAAGAGAAGATCATTGGGTAACGTTGCTTTGATACCTTCTAGCTATATTCCATCATTTCCTAGCTAAATCAACCATTAGAATTCAAATTCAAGGTCAAAAATTGAGAAAAATGGGTGAAATTTCTTAGGCTTAATTTTGTAATTTTGAGTGGGCATTTGATCTCCGATTTGGGAGATTTTTATATGGTTAGACTCGTGAGAGTCTGAGAGTTCTGAAAATGTGAAAAAAATTTGATTCTGAGACGTTGGCTGGAGGGGCATTGGTAATTTTACCTATTTTCGCGCCCTAGCTTTAATTTCAATAGTGGAATCAGTTGTTTACAATAATATTTACAATTTGTAATTGAATTGAATAGATTTTGGCTATTTGGAGTCAGATACTCGTGGCAAGGGCATCGTTCCCTAGTTGGTTTCGCACTGGTTCGAGGTAAGTGGCTTGACTAACCTTGTGTCGGGGACTTCGTCCCTTAGGATGTGATAATTGGTAATTGAATGCCTTGTACGTGAAGTGACGAGCGCGTACTTGAGCTAATTGTTGAAACCCGGATTTTTACTTAAATACTTGATTTGGATCTTCTTTCACATTTGCTTTACCTTGCTATTATAGCCTATGCTAGCGTAGAAGAGCATGTTTAATTGATCCAAGTTGCCTATTTGTTTAGATTGTCTTAAATGTAATTACGTGGAGCATGGTAGGACAGTATTATTTGTTGCCTTGTATTGTTGCACTTCAATTTCTGAATATTTCTCTGATGTTGGTTGCGCATTTACATTGGGACTACGGATGCGGGATTCCGGGAGCTCCCCCTTTTTTGTTTACTTTGGGACTACGGGTTTGATTCCCGGGAGATCCCCCTGCATTTTTACTTTGGGGCTACGGGACGGTATCCCGGGAGATCCCCCTTCATTTTTATTTTGGGACTACGGGACGGTATGCCGGGAGATCCCCTTGCATTTTTATTTTGGGACTACGGGACGGTATCCCGGGAGATCCCCTGCACACTGATAATTGGACTACGGGATGGTATCCCGAGAGATCCTTTGATATTGATATGAGAATTGGATTACGGGACGGTATCCCGGGAGATCCATTGGACAGTTGAGAAAAGGGCTACAGGACGGTATCCTGGGAAACCCTCATCGGTATTCTTGTAATTTAGCTATATTTACTCTCTGTTTCTATTTTGTCTTGTAGTATTATGTTTCATTAAACTGTCGTACCACACTGCTGTATTCATTAGTTTTCATCAGACTTCAACACTGTTAATATTTTGCTATTTTATTGTTTCTGTCTCGGTAGGGTCCTGACCTTTCCTCGTCACTACCCAACCGAGGTTAGGCTTGGCACTTACTGAGTACCACTGTGGTGTACTCATGCCTCTTCTGCGCATGTTTTTCATGTGCAGATCCAGGTACCTCTACGCAGGCGCACTTCCAGTAGCTGCAGGAGCATTTTCGGAGACTTGAGGTACATCTGCCGCGTCCGCAGACCGAAGAGTCTCCCTCTCACTCTACCCTTTAGTTAGCTAGATGCTATTCTGTTCTTCCTTGTTATAGACTTTCCGGATGATTAGAGCAGTGTTATGTATTATTCTTAGCCTGTGTTGCCCGTGGGTTTTCAGGTCTTTGGGATAGTTTCATAACTTTTAAAGTGTTAAAGTGTATGTGCCAGGTGGCAACCGTATACATTATTCCTGTTATTTAGTTTTGATTATAAATTCCGCAAATGTTATTACTTCCGCAATGTGTTAGGCTTACCTGGTCGCGAAGACTAGGTGCCGTCATGATGTGTTCACAATTGGTGAACTAGGGTCGTGACACGCCATATCAATCTTCTGCCGCATAATAGCCCATACTTCACATCATACCCGCAGGCTTCAATCACCAATCATTAAAATCCCCAACTCGATCCAAACTCTTTTTAAGGCGCGCAGTCATCCTACTACCAAGCCCATATGCAACCCTCGCCACTCTCCCACTTTGGCGGAACTCATCTCTTTAATTAACCCCTCGACCTTGCTCCTCATACTTGGCTTTCTAGAAGTTTTAAACACCACCTGACACTTCCCACATGTCCTTCCTCATACTTTGCTGCCCAATTGTTTCCTTAAATGAAATCTACCTTCGTGGCTCTTGAATCCAGCATTGCTGCTAACTTTAAACCTTTTCCAAAGGTCATCTTTATCGAGCCGTCAATATTAGAACTTCTGATTCGATCTTGAACCACCGCATCATGCGATATCTGACAGTTGTACCTCTGATATTATTTCACAATATCCTGCCATAAAGGCGAATTGTAGTAGATTATAACACCAACAACTTAGTACGTTCAATCAGGACCACGACACCCTCTCATAAAAGAAAGCTCAACCACGCTCGCGAATACCAAGCCTCATTACTTCCACTAGCCCACACCTGACCATTCTTAGTCCGACTCTCTTTTCCCCAATCGGGAATAAAATACTAAATCCCTTAATTACACACTGAGTAAACCTTCCTTCAATTCATTGACTGCCCCGACACGTGGGCAAACACCCTACCATCATAACAACACTGCGGAATAATCGCCCATAAGCATTATGACAACTTGTGCCTAGCCTCAAGGCTCTTAGAAGTTCTGTTACTGAGCTGAAACAATAGATATCCCTCCAAGATGCGACTATAATAGTCCAATCAACTATACCGGAAAAATCATCCCGCAACACATTTGTAGTGCCATTTCAATTCTTCAAATTCTCGATTTATGACAAATGCTCGCGTCGCGTAAAATTGAGTGAGAAGGAATCAAAGGTATATGCCTCAAAGGAATAGAACTGCACGATAAGGAAATCAAGAAGGGAAGTACTCCTAACAGTCCTGCAGCCTCCCGAGGATAAGTACAGATGTCTCCGTACTGATCCGCAAGACTCTACTAGACTTGCTCATGACTCGTGAGACCGACAGGAACCTAGTGCTCTGATACCATGTTGTCACGACCTAAAATCCACTAAGGGTCGTGGTGGCGTCGGACACCGCCGTCAGGCCAGCCAACTCAATTACTTAATTAAATCTCATTTTTAGCACTTTGGAATCCAGGATTTTCCTTAATTATTAAGAGAGTTTAAAGGATGCAGTTTCAAATCAAATTTAAATGCTGAACAGTTAATACAATACTTCAAACTATCCTAGAACCCGGTGTCACAAGTTCATAAGCAACTACTAATATGAGAAATAAAATACAACATCTGTCTGAAATACAGTGGAAAGGGAATGAATAATAAAATGCTGAAAGGAACTACACTGGCTGCGGGTCGTCTCGAACAATGCAGCTCACCGAGTCCCAGAGTCGTCCGTTCTGCTACACCCAATAAGTTGCTAGAGGTATATATACTTGTGCAACAAAATGCACAGAAGTGTAGTATGAGTACGTAATCAACGTGTACTCAGTGAGTATCCCGCCTAGTCCCGAAGGGGTAGAGACGAGATAGCCAACTCCAACACTCACTAGAGGTCAATTAGCAATATTCTATAAGTGCGAGGATAATCATGGATTTGTATAGAAGTTCTGATTGTGAAGCTAGAAAAATAGGTAAACACCTTCAACAATAAATCAAGGGCTTCTAAAGTCTGTTCTTTATTATTTTATCAGTTTATATCAAGCCACGTAGGGCCAATTCCACATTTACAATTTTCAAGTAACAGATAAACATGCGCAAATCATGTCGAGGTCGACGGCCCGCTCCAACAGGAATATAAATTGTGCACTGCTGAGGGTCAAGCGGAACGAACCATAGATGCATCTATTCTCACCGAGGCGTTCAGCCCGTTCTATAAATAAACACATATCCTGCTCGCGAATCATCCATGCGACGCAGGCACACAAAAAAAACATGCTCAAGTAGGAAATTAAGAGCTTATTAGGGATAATCAACCAAAAAGACAAATTTCTCTTTTTAGCATTTCAGGGAAAATTTAATATTAAATCTATTTTTAAATTCGTTTACTAATCAAAGGTGATTTAAACAATTCAAGTCATCGACGAGTTCATAATTATCCAAGTATAACATTCTTTTTGGGTCCTAGACTACCAGGACAATAGCATGATAGTAGCTACGCACAGACTCTCATCATCTCGTTTGTACGTAGCCCCCACAAATAGGAGCACATAACCAATTTAACTCACCTATGGGGTAAATTTCCCCTCACAAGATTAAAAAGGAGATTCACATCGCTCCGAAGACTCAAAACCGGCATTCTTCATTCTTCCGAAGGCTTGAACCAACGCACAATGCACCAAAACTAGCCAATTAATGACAAAATGATGAGAAAATGCTCAAATACTTGTTAACAATTCAAATTATACAAATTCCCAACTCCTCTTAGTGAAATGACCAAAATGCCCTCGGGCCCACGAGCCCGGATTTCAAAATTTATCAAAGATAAAGGTTACCCAAGATCTTGGAAACTCAAATATATAATTTTCTCCTAATTCCATACTCAAAATTGTGGTCACATTCGAAGAAATGTAAATTCCGAGGTTTTCCACCAAAACCCCAAATTCCTATAATTTCCTAGCCTAAATCCATGTATAAACCTTGTATTTAACTCAAAGCTAGCATAAATTACTTACCTCATGACAAGTGACGAAAATGGAATCTCCAAGCTGCTCCCCATCGACTCCAATGGAAGAAAAATGGGGTTGAAATGAACTCAACCCCGAACTTAAAACATCTCACTGCCCCAGCTGCTTCTGCTTCTGCAGAAATAGTTCCGCTTCTGCGGATGTCGCTTCTATGACTTTTTGCCGCTTCTGCGGTTTTAGGCAAAAGGAAGTTGATCGCTTCTGCGGTCTAGGGGCCACTCAAGTGAAATCGCTTCTGCAGCCCCTTGGCCGCTTCTGCGATTCCCTTGGACCTGGCCCTTTTCCGCTTCTGCGAGCGTTTGACCGCATCTGCGGTCCAAGAGTAGCAGATGCGGTTATGACAGAAGCAGCAAATCTCAAGCCTTCCCAAATTCCACTTTCGATTCGTTAACCACCCGAAATCCACCCGAGGCTCCCGGGACCCCCAACCAATCCCATAACACATTACGGACTTGCTCGAAGCCTCAAATCACATCAAAAAATGCTAAAACCATGAATCAACCTGCAATCCAAGATTTATGAACTTTGAACTTTCCAACTTCTATTTTCGATGCTTAAGGCTACCAAATCACGTCCGATTGGCCTCAAATTTTGCACACAAGTCATATTTGACATTAAGGACCTACTCCAACTTCCGAAATTGGATTCCGACCTCGATATCAAAAAGTTCACTCCCGGTCAAACTTCTCAAAAACCTTCAAATTTCTATCTTTAGCCAAATGGCTTCAAAATGACCTACGGACCTCCGAATTCACTTCCGATCACGCTCCTAACTCCAGAATCACTATACGGAGATACTCCCAGTCTCGAAATCCCAAACGGACATCGATAACGCTGAAATGCACTTCAAACCAAACTTAAGAAATTTCTTCCAAAATGCTAACTTCCATAATAGGCGCCAAAATGCTCCCGGGTTATCCAAAACCTGAACCGGGCATACGCCCAAGTCCAATATCATCATAGGAACCTGCTGGAACCTTCAGATCCCAATTTCGAGGTCGTTTACTGAAAAATCCATTCCTAGTTTATTCTTTCAACTTTAAGCTTATCAAATGAGAATTTCCATTTAAATTTAACTCCGATCTTCCTGAATTTAAATTCCGACCATGGGAACAAGTCATAATACCTGAAATGAAGCTACTTATGGCCTCAGACTGGTGAACGACGCGCTAGGGCTCAAAACGACCGGTCGGGTCGTTACATTAGTGATCTTGCAGATGAATTCAAAGATGATCAATTAATTTCAGACTCAATGGAAAGATGTTTGACCAAATCAGGCACCGCACAAGATGATGATCCCACAATTAGGAGAGAAGCTGAAATACTGGAAAAGATTCTGAGGATAAAGAGATGCAATCAGAAGAAGTTCAACCAAAAATTGAAGTCAAAGTTCTTCCCTCTCATTTAAAATATGTTTATCTTGAGCAAGAATTATTTTCAGTAATTATTTCATCTTCTTTGACTATAGAATAAGAAGAAAGACTAATTCAAGTCTTAAAAGCACACAGAGGACCTTTAGGGTGGACTGTAGATGATATCAAAGGGATTAATCCAGCAATTTGTACGCATAGAATCCTCATGGAGGATAGCTACAAGCCAATAATCCAACCCCAAAGGAGATTGATCCCTGCAATGCAAGAAGTGGTGAAAAATGAGATTGTCAAGCTTCTAGTGGCAGGTATTATTTACCCAATTTCAGATAACCCTTGGGTAAGTCCAGTTCAGGTAGTACCAAAGAAAGGAGGTATGACAACTATAAAGAATGAAAATAATGAACTCATACCTACAAGGATTGTTACATGATGGAGAGTCTGTATTGATTATAGATGTCTCAATAATGCTACCAGAAAAGATCATTTTCCTTTACCATTTATTGATCAAATATTGTAGAGAATTGCAGGATATAGTTTTTACTATATTCTTGATGACTATTCAGGGTATAACCAAATACCAATTGCACCTGAAGATTAGGATAAGACAACTTTCACATGTCCTCATGGCACATATGCATATAGGATAATGCCATTTGGTATGTGCAATGCCCCTGCTACATTTCAGCGTTGCATGTCAGCAATTTTTTCTGACATGACTGAAAAATTCCTTGAAATTTTTATGGCTGATTTTACACTCTTTGGCAAAACATTTGAAGATTGTCTTTACCTCTTGACTTTGGTTCTTAAGAGATGTGAAGAGACAAACTTGATTCTGAATTGGGAAAAATGTCACTTTATGGTTATAGAGGAAATTGTTTTAGGACATAAATCACTACTAATGGGATAGAAGTTGATAAGGCTAAAATTAATTTTATATCAGGACTACCCCCTCCCACAACTGTTAAACATTAGAAGCTTTCTAGGTCATGCTGGTTTTTACAAATGGTTCATAAAGGATTGTTCAAAGATTTCAAAACCTCTGAATAACCTCTTGATGAAAGATGTTAAGTTTGATTTTTCAGGTAATTGTTTGATAGCTTTTGACACCCTTAAGGAGAAATTATCAACTGCCCCTATAGTTGTGTTCCCTAATTGGATTCAACCTTTTGATGTTTTATGTGATGCTAGTAATACAATAATTGGAGTTGTTTTAGGCCAAAGAAAGGATAAGATTTTTTGTCCCATTTACTATGCCAGTAGAACACTGAATGAGGCTCAACTGAATTATGCCACAACAGAAAAAGAGTTACTGGCAGTAGTATTTGCATTTGATAAATTTCGTTCTTATTTGATAGGAACAAAGGTCACTGTTTTTACTGACCATGCAGCTTTAAAATGCCACTTAGCAAAAAAAGATGATCGACCTAGATTGTTAAGATAGATTTTACTTCTGCAAGAATTTGACCTTGAGATAAAATATAAAAAGGGAATAAAGAATCAGGTAGCTGACCATTTGTTTAGACTAGAAGACCCTCCCCTTGAGTTCAACAAGATAAAAGAAGAATTTCCTAATAAACACATTTTTTCAGTCAATTCTATTGTAACTCAACCACCATGGTTCGCAAATATTGCTAACTACTTGGTTGGAAGATGGACACCCCAAGATGTCTCTTACCAGTAGAGAAAAAAAGCTTATTTTCGATGCTAAGTATTATTTATGGAACCTTACTTGTTCAAAATTTGTGCAGATAATATCATCAGTATGTGTGTACCTGAAGAAGATATGACCAAAATTTTGTATCACTGCCATGATGGAGAAATTGGAGGTTATTATGCTGCAAACCGTACGGTATTTAAAGTATTGGAGGCCGAATTTTTCTGGCCAACACTCTTTAAAGATGCCCGAGCATATGTTTCACAATGTGACAGGTGTCAGAAAATAGGTAATATCACGAAGAGAGATGAGATGCCATTACAATCAATGCATGCGTATGAAATATTTGATGTTTGGGGAATATATTTCATGGGTCCCTTTCCTTCTTCTCATTCATTTGAATATATCCTTGTGGTTGTGGATTATGCATCAAGATTGGTTGAAGCCTCCCCACAAAGAAGAATCATGCTCATACATTGTGTAATTTTCTTAGAAAAGATATTTTACTAGATTTGGCACACCTCGAGTCATCATTAGTGATCAAGGAACTCATTTTATAAATAGGCAATTTTCTGCTTTGCTATCAAAATATAGTGTGATTCACAAAACTGGAACACCATATCATGCTCAAACACAGGGTCAAGTTGAGGTTTTCAATCGCGAGTTAAAAAGAATTCTTGAAAAAATAGTTAGAATTTCAAGAAAATACTGGTCTTTAAAATTAGATGATGCATTATGGGCATACTGAACAGCGTTCAAAATGCCAACTGGAACATCCCATATAAGTTAGTCTTTGGAAAGGCTTGCCATTTGCCAGTTGAATTAGAACACAAAGCTTTTTGGGCACTGAAAGCATTAAACTTTGAATTAACCTCTCCTGGTAAAAAGAGATTTTTTCAGGTTAATGAATTAGAAGAACTGAGGTTGGAAGCTTATGAAAATTCCAAAATATTCAAAGAAAAAACAAAAATATGGCATGACAATTTGATGCGACAAAAAATTTTCAAAATTGGAGATCAAGTACTTCTTTACAATAGCAGGCTGAGGCTATTTCTAGGAAAATTAAAATCTAGATGGACAGGTCCTTATAATGCTGCAGATGTTACTCCATTTGGGGCAATTAAAATTCAACAGATCAATGGAGGAGACAAATTTAAGGTAAATAGTCACAGATTAAAGTTGTATTTTGGAGGATATTTTGAGCAACAACCATCGGTAACCTTGATAGCCTAAATATTCTGCTGTTAATAAGTCGAGCTGACGACATTAAACTCAGAACTATAATTTCTTTACCCGTAGCCATTGAGGGTGAAACAATGGAACCTCATAAGCCCAATATAATTTATATGAATAAATGCTTAACTAATTGATCTGGTTAATATCCAGATTATTGTACAACCGGGGCATCACATGAAGGCCTCTACAAAACTAGAGCCATCTATACAGGAGTAATTCCATGGTGGTCGGTATGCCTAAGTCACTGGTTGGTTAACCATCTGATTGTGTAAATTAATTATTGGCTCAGGTAATTTTTTGGTTTATATCAAAACCAGGACCCCATGACTGTTAAGGTGTTAAATTAGTCAAGTTTATTACACATAGAGCATATATAGTTACAGTTTCTTTTAAGCTTTCTTCTGTGACAGTAAATTTGAAAGCTAAAAATATTTTTATTTTAAAAAAAAGTTTTTTAGTACTTTATGTATTTATAAAAAAAATTCGTAAATAAAGTACTACTCATATATAATTATATTTCATGGATTATTGATTTACTGTGGATATTAAATTCACAAAATGAGATCTCTTCATTTTTTAAATATTAACTCTTTTATTCTTATATCACATCACTTCCAAGTTTATTATTCCAATTTTGTAAAAGCAAGGATTTGCATTTTCAACTCGAGAAATTATTGGAATTGAGAAGAGTTATGAACATCAACAGGTAGATTCAGTAATTCTTTACTAGAACTTGCTCAGAATGTTTGTCAAGGCGAAATAATAGTTGACACTAATTTCTGAAAAATTAATTACGCTTTCTTTGATTTCTTCTTTCTGGCCTGAAAATGCAACCAAAACAAAAAAATGCATCCCTAATACCTAACTTTGAAGCCTGTAAACTATTCTTTCTTGTAATACCACAATCTGAACCAGTAAATTATAGGTACCTTTGTATATGTAATTACTTCTTCCTAATTGTTTCTCTTCAGCTAAAAGTTCAAAGATGGAGCTTAAAAAAATTGGCGGTAGAAAAGGCCAAAAAAAATAGCATACATATTGATTCTTCATATATAGAGAAAACTGTATTGTACATAAGGTATTGTTTAAAAACAAAATATGAAGAAAAAGAAATTGCTTCAAATTTCAGAATATATATATAGCTCAATAGCTACAAATAAAAAAGTCATTATAAATATTTCTTTTATCCTACCAGCTGAAGCCTAACATTACAAACCGAAAAAATCCTAAAAGATTTCAGCAAAATAGTATTTAAACTACATTAGTGGCGATTTACATAATGAGCAGACCTATGGATAAAGAAGTACAGTTCTTGTTTATGGTGGTCATAAATTTATTAATTCTTAATAGTCATAGGGAGAAGAAATGCAAGTTCTTGCCAAACAAAGATGGAATCATAAGAAAGGTAAATCTTATGTGAGGTTGAAAAGGTTAATCAGTTTTAAAAAATGAGGAAATTCTTATCTTGAATAATTTTTCTCTCCACAAGGCAAACAATGATTTTTGAAGAGAGTTGTTCAAAATGAATAAATAAATTAACTAATTAAAAAAAATTTTCTCGAGGACGAGTAAAAGTTTAAGTATGGGGGAATTTGATGAATATAAATTATTCATGTATTTTCATACATATAAATAAGGATTTTTAAATAAACCATGAATAAATATATTCGATTCTCCTATATTTTCTAACAAGTTTTGCAGAGGAAAGCTGAATTGAGGAAAGAGTACTACAAGCAAAACAAGGAGGAAAACGAGCAATGCACGTGGTAAACAAGAGTGAATCAAATTTTGGAGTCACAACATGAAGTCTTTAAGTTACAACATCAACTTTTGAAGTCACAACTTCAAGACTCAAAGTTGCAATATCATCTTGTCACACCTCCTTTTTCCTACTACACCCCGTGAAGGGTATAATAAAGGAGTTTTTCCAATTAAAGTACAATCGAAATGAGATTATTTATTTAAAGATTCAAAGTCGCCACTTGGGAGATTTATGGTGTCCCAAGTCACCTGTTCAAATCCCCAATCCATGAAAAGAATGACTCTATGTAACAGTCCGCGAACCAGAAATTCGAGTAAGGAATTCTGTTAACCGGGGAGAAGGTGTTAGGCATTCCCGAGTTTTGTGGTTCTAGCACAGTCGCTCAACTGTTATATTTGGCTTATTTATTTGATTTTAGTACATTTTGAACCTATGTACAAATTTTAACTTTTAACCGCTTTAATTCAAGTTTTAAAGAACATTGAAAGTCGTTTAAAACATGTCTTTGGATCGCGTCACATGAAATGCACCCGCAATTCGAAACACCTCTTATTCAACGTTTTAGGATTTGGATTTGGTTCACATGAAATGCACACCCGAGTTTAAGAAGGTAAAATTATTAAATAATATCTAAAGCTACTAACGCATTATTGACTTTGCGGGAGGCCATGAAAATTCGCTAAATGACATGTCCCATGTTCTAAGGATTTTAAAAGGGATATTTAAAGAGGGCCACGCAATTTGTGAATTGATATTAAGAGTCATAGGGAGAAGAAATGCAAGTTCTTGCCAAACAAAGATGGAATCATAAGAAAGGTAAATGTTTTGTGAGGTTGAAAAGGTTAATCAGTTTTAGAAAATGAGGAAATTCTTATCTTGAATAATTTTTCTCTCCACAAGGCAAACAATGATATTTGAAGAGAGTTGTTCAAAATGAATAAATAAATTAACTAATTAAAACAAGAAAAAATTTCCTCGAGGACGAGTAAAAGTTCAAGTATGGGGGAATTTGATGAATATAAATTATTCATGTATTTTCTTACGTATAAATAAGAATTTTTAAATAAACCATGAATAAATATATTCGATTCTTCTATATTTTCTAACAAGTTCTGCAGAGGAAAGTTGAATTGAGGAAAGAGTACTACCAGCAAAACAAGGAGGAAAAAGTGCAATGCACGTGGTAAACAAGAGTGAATCAAATTTTGAAGTCACAACATGAATTCTTTAAGTTACAACATCAACTTTTGAAGTCACAACTTCAAGACTCAAAGTTGCAACATCATCTTGTCACACCTCCTTTTTCCTACTACATCCCGTGAAGGGTATAATAAAGGAGTTTTTCCAATTAAATTACAACCGAAATGGTATTATTTATTTAAAGATTCAGAGTCGCCACTTGGGAGATTTATGGTGTCCCAAGTCACCGGTTCAAATCCCAAATCCATAAAAAGAATGACTCTATGTAACAGTCCGTGAACCAAAAATTCGAGTAAGGAATTCTGTTAACCCAGGAGAAGGTGTTAGGCATTCCCGAGCTCCGTGGTTCTAACACAGTTGCTCAACTGTTATATTCGGCTTAATTATTTGATTTTAGTACATTTTGAACCTATGTGCAAATTTTATGTTTTAACCGCTTTTATTCAAGTTTTAAAGAACATTGAACGTCATTTAAAATATGTCTTTGGATCGCGTCACATGAAATGCACCCGCAATCTGAAACACGTCTTATTCAACGTCACATGAAATGCATACCCGAGTTTAAGAAGGTAAAATTATTAAATAACACCTAAAGCAACTAGCGCATTATTGACTATGCGGGAGGCCATGAAAATTCGCTAAATGACACGTCCCATGTTCTAAGGATTTTAAAAGGGATGTTTAAAGAGGGCCACACAATTTGTGAATTTTGTTTGGCGCGGCACCTCAGTTATATTTAAAGGAAGTTCCAAATTACATTTGGAGGGCCATGGACTATTTATTATATATTATGGCTCGCCTCCACTAACTAATGGACCTAATAAATTAAACACAAGAGGAACCCGATTCCGGGCCCAAAATGAATCCCTTTGCTTAGTGAGGATACGACCATCCTAATTAGGTGCCTCTCAAGCCAGCTAGGCCGCCCACAAGCCCAATTTCCATAATCAAACGCTTGCATCACTAATTCCTTACAACACTATAAGAGAAACCCAATCAATTAAACACAAGAGGAACCTAATTCTGGGCCCAAAATGAGCCCCTTTGCTTAGTGAGGATACGACCATCCCAATTAGGTGCCTCTCAAGCCAGCTAGGCCACCCACAGGTCCAATTTCCATAATCAAACGTTTGCATTACTAATTCCTTACAACACTGTAAGAGAACACACGATTGAATTATACCAATGCTTCTGATGTTTTTACCGATTAAAACCAATTAGCAAACTTGAGCCTTAAATTTTATTATAGCACATTTGATTCAACTTTGTTACAGGGAAATGTCCAGCAATAATCGATGCAAGCTATTGTGCTCGGCAGGCAAGCCCAACATATAAAAACAATACTTTCTCTTGAAAGTGGCCCAACATCTAAGATTTCCAAACAAAACCAATCCCATGTAGGTTCAAAATTGGCAATAAGACTCAATATCAAGTCTTGTCCAACACCAAATTTCAACAAGTCATTAATTCAAGGTACGTTTCTATTAACCAGCGGATTGACAGAAGCAACAGAAGTGCAGGCTTATATTTTATTTTCTAAACTAATCTCAGAAAGCAAACACAAGGAATTAACACTTGCATAGATCATCCATATAATAATTTCAACCAAGTAAACACTATAGATTCCTCTAAATACAAAACAAGACTCTAGACAACATTTTGACAAAGCAATTGAAGAGTGATAAAACTAAACTGGACTGCTGAAACTATAATATGGACGTACAAAACCAGTAAACATATAACCATAGCCACAAACACTTCTCAAAACCAGCCAACTTCAATCAATGAGCTCAATAGTCACCATACTCAATTATACATATCAAACTAGGATGAAAGTTCTAATTTCAACCATGGTTAAATGAAATCTTAGCTTCAGAATAAATAGATGCTCAAATGATCATACTCATATAGTTAAGCTAGCACGGATGATAAACTAAAATACATTAAAACTAATCTTAGGACTCAAATTACATGCCTCACACAGAACTGAATTCAAACTTCATTTCCATTTCATATACTTTGAATATCTCATAAAAAACCAGGTCCATAAATTCAGCTTATTATGCAGTGAGTTCTGAAGGAAATACCTAGAAGTAAAATAGAATAAAAGAGGTGAGGATTCAGTGACAGAACAAGCAGCCAACAACAACAACAAGATATGAACCCAGATTTCAGCAATTAGAATGAGAGATTCAACTCAAAAACCAACAGAGTCGTAATACTCAAGCATCTTCAGCCAAAATCTTTCAAAATAGAATTCAAACCAAATTTTAACCCCAGAAAAGCATCAATGCTCTCTCAGCAACTCAAAACTTCAAAAATCAAAGAAAACACTCAATGTAACACTGATTTTTGGAAACCTTTTTTGTTTTTGATTTTATGCCTTTAAATCTCTATAGAATAGTAAAATCTGCAGTCTTTTTAGATTTTTCTATATTTTTTTATCTTCAGGTCTCTAAGGTCTATTTATTTTCAGCTCTTTTTTTATTTTTTCCAGATTTTCTCTCTTAAGGTCTGCTTTCTAGAGCAAGAAAGGGTGCCTTTATAGGAAAGCAAAATAGAGTAGCCCTACAGTTTAGTTATTTCAATTTAATCCTTTTTAGATTTGGCTTTTTGCTAATTGATCCTTTATTTTC
>MU721211.1:25675-111731 GCA_026770625.1 Nicotiana glauca | reverse complement strand
AAAAACCCCCCCCCCCCCCAACTAGAAACTTCTAAATTAGTTAATAAAAGATTCCCCACCTAGACTTTCTAAATTACCCGTCAAATACCCTGAAATTTACATTTGACTAAACGAGTATGGGTCAATTCACACAATTGGGCTTGCCCTTTCTTCTAAATGGGTCGGAGGTCCCAAAATTCCAAACTAAATGGCCTAGTCAAAGTCTAAAATACCAGGGAAATGCAAACAGGGCAAACATCTAAGCTAAAACATTCATTAACCAATTAATAACCAACATGCTAAAAATGCAAGACTAATTTTCATGAAAAAGAGCTAGCACACAGCTTTCTGGGAAACCAAAAAGGAAAATACTTACTACGACTCAAGCGAATGAAGGAATGAATCCAAACTTTCAACTTCCACGTATTTTTCGTAGACTATGACATTAATCGTGTATTCTTAAAAATAACACACGAATAACATCACAATCGACCTAAATCTTTAAACAAAACTGGAACCCGAAACTTTCAAAATTAGGGCTCAAATTACAATTCAAGATTCGAGGAATTCTGTTGCGATTCGAGGGTAGTGGGTTAGGTATTTGGGATGAGGGGGTTATGAGAGTTTTAGGGTGTAAATTTGGATGAGATTAGAGACCCCCCGCCAGCAGAGATGGTGGAGAGAGTTAGGGCGGCGCTAGGGTTCGGGATTTGGAGTCTCTGAATCGGGTGAACGAGAAAGACGGGTTTGGGGGGGTGGTACGCATTTGGACACTAATATACTCAGGGGTCTTGAGTTCTGGCCCGTCGGATTAGAAAGGATCGATGGCTCAGATCAAATGGGGGGAGACGACATCGGTTTGGTTAAGTATGGAGGGGACCAGACCGGGTAAGAGGTGTGGATTGGGTTGGACGGGTATTGGAAAAAGGGGAAAATACATTGGGCTTGGAATTTGAAATAAAATCGGCCCAAAATCTGATCCAATTCTTTATTTCTCTTTTTGCAAACCAAATCTTTTTTGTTGTTTTTTCCTATTCTCTTTTTTTTCTTTTCAAAAATAACAATAAAAATCTAAATTAATTGCTAAAACCCAATTGAACTAAATACGCTAACTAAACCTAAATGAGATCTATCAAAATTAGTTAACCAGACAATTAAAAGGAAAATCACTCCAAATTGAAATTTAGAATGAAGAATGCTAATTAACCTATTTTTTATGATTTTCTTTTATTTAAAATAACTTAATTACTAAAAAATTATAAAAATGCAAAAATTAGCTCTTAAATGCATATGCAACACATTTTTATATTTTTTATGAATTAAAATGCACAAATAAAATGCAAACAATTAACATAAAATGCCACGAAAGATCCACAAAACTGTCGACACTGAAAGAATTTTTTTTTTGAATTTATGGGAGTAATGAATATAGGGCAAAAATCACGTGCTCACAACTGCCCCTCTTTCCTCAGAAATACGAACAGTTTTCGTGCAAAGATAAATGAGTGGATACGAGCGATTTTTGCCCGTTTGAATACTCCGTGTGAAGCATTTTTGAAAGAGTTGACCGCACCCTGCTTCTAAGGTTGCCTATATATCCTTGGCTAAAAAAGAATCGGGTCAGTGTTGTTCAGGGGGGTCTGGTAGCTGGGACTACCGGGAGCTGTGATTTCACTGCTGTTGTTGCTGCTACTTCTTGCTGACCTCCTTATTACACCATGTAAAAAATAAAAAGAAGCTAGACTAATCTACGATCGATGCATTAAAAAAATCCTATCTATGTCTTCAAACTTTCTCTTGTGGTTCTTGTTGCCTTGTAGACTTGTATTCTCCCGGCGACATCCTTTTGTTGCTGCCTTGAATTGTGATCTGCGATGTTTAGCCGTTTTTTCAATGTGGCTGCCTGACTGCTGACTACACTTTGAGATGTTTTCCTTTATCCGAGTGATGCTTGACCGCTGAACTTGAATGCATTCCCTGCTCTCCAGGCGGGCTTCTGATTGTTGTATTGAAAGGTATTCCTCTATTCTTCAGGCGGGCTCCTGACTTCAACAAAATAGACAAAACAAAAATATTTTCTTCCCCAGTTTGGTGGCTGGGTGTGCATGTAGTTGTAAACTAAATCATGTTGCCAAATATCAGTAAAAACTTGAAATATAAAATTTCAATTGTACTCCCTTGTTCTCCAGGCGAGCTCCTGACTTCTGAAACTTGAAATGTATTCCTCTGTTCTCCAGACGGGCTTCTGACTGCTAAAACTTGAAATGTATTCCTCTGTTCTCCAGGCGGGCTCCTGATTGCTAAAACTTGAAATGTATTCCTCTGTTCTCCAGGCGGGCTCCTGACTGCTAAAACTTGAAATGTATTCCTCTGTTCTCTAGGCGGGCTCCTGATTGCTAAAACTTGAAATGTACTCCTCTGTTCTCCAAGCAGGCACCTGACTTTTAAAACTTGAAATGTATTCCTCTATTCTCTAGGCGAGCTCTTGATTGCTAAAACTTGAATGTATTCCTGTGTTCTCCAGGCGAGCTCCTGACTGCTAAAACATGAAATGTATTCCTCTTTTCTCCAGGTGGGCTCTTGATTGCTAAAACTTGAATTATTCCTCTGTTCTCTAGGCGGGCTCCTAATTGCTAAAACTTGAATGTATTCCTCTGCTCTCTAGGCGGGCTCCTGATTGTTAAAACTTGAAATGTATTCCTCTGTTCTCCAGGCGGGCTCCTAATTGCTAAAACTTGAATGTATTCCTCTGTTCTCCAGGCAGACTCCTGAATATTAAAACTTGAAATGTTTTCCTCTCTTCTCTAGGCGGGCTCCTGATTTCAACATACAACAAATAAAATCTCTTGCCCCAGTTTGGTGTCTGGGCATCATATTACCAGATATTATTAAGAATTTAAAAACTAAAACTTGAATTTTAATACCTCTGTTCTTCAGGCGGGCTCCTGACTGCTAAAACTCGAAATGTATTCCTCTGTTCTCCAGGCGGGTTCCTGATTGCTAAAACTTGAAATGTATTCCTCTGTTCTCCAGGCGGGCTCCTAATTACTAAAACTTAAAATGTATACCTCTGTTCTCCAGGCGGGCTCCTGACTGCTAAAACTTGAAATGTATACCTCTGTTCTCCAGGCGGGCACCTGACTGCTAAAACTTGAAATATATTCCTCTGTTCTTCAGGCGGGCTCCTGATTGCTAAAACTTGAAATGTATACCTCTGTTATCCAGGCGGGCTTCTGACTGCTAAAACTTGTAATATATACCTTTGTTCTCTAGGCGGGCTCCTGACTTCAACAAAACAGATGCAACAAAGAAAATCTCTTGCCCTTATTTGGTGGCTGGGCATCATACTACCAGATATTATTAATAATTTGAAAACTAAATCTTGAATTGTAATACCTCTATTCTTCAGGCGGGCTCCTGACTGCTGACTTGAAAGTATTCCTCTGTTCTCCAGACGGGCTCCTAACTTCATCAAAACAAATACAACAAAAAAAATTTTCTGCCCCTGTTTCAATCAAAGAAAAATCTTGTCAGTTTAAAATGGTGGTTAGTTGATGGCATTTTTGCTGAAGATGTATCCGCTGCTGTGTTTTGCTTTGACCTACTTCCCGAACTGACCCTGAACCGCTTGACCTTCTAACTGACTTTCAAACCCCATGATCTTCGATGACCCGAGTGTTTTATACCCAGACTGTTCTTTCACATCTCTGACCCTTTTTATCTAAAACTTTGCATCTCCCATAAAACTGCCCAATCAATCCACCGATGAAACTTCCGGTGGCCCTCTTGTCTCTTACTTTGCATCATGCCCTCTTTGGTACGTTATGGCCCCACTGTACTTTGCAATTGGGAAACTGGTAGTGAGCCTTGACATCCCTTCTTCTTTGTTTTGAACAAAACTTACATTGACACATCTTAGAGAAACAAAGGAATGAAATTCAATGACCTTGAGAGTTAAGGATAAAGAGAATCCAAAACCGGACGACTTACAAAAAGGAAAGAAAAGGAAAAGAGACTTATCTGAGTGGAACAGTTGGTACCAATGATCATGACATGCATTTCGGACTAATCGGACCAATCAATCAACTTTCAATTGCCATACTTTGTTGCCCCAGAATTCCATAACCTGATTTCTTCACCCAAACCCTAACCTTGTTCATCCTGCGGTGTCCTGAACGGTTTTCACCCACAGTCCACTCCCATTTGAAAACTCACTTTTTCCTTAAGGTGCCCGCGAGGGTTTTCAACAATAAGACTCTCTCATTTTTTATTTCTCTCAACTCGCGTCGCCTTACGGTGCCCGTGAGGGTTTTCACAAATAAGACTCTCTCATTTTCATCATTTTTCTGCTTGGACCAGAGTGTTGTCCCTCACATGAATCACCTCTTCTTGCTTGACTTGGAATTTCTTGAAGACTGATCAGAAGGTCTTTCTTTGGACCGTAATGCAGGCTTTTGGACAGGGTTAGAAAGAAAGGGTATTAAAGGCTCAAAACAATTCAAATGAGTTCAAAATTACAACTTTCGGAATCGAATCTCTTGTACAACCACAACTTCTGCCCCAATTTCACGCTTGGGGACTTTTGAATTTTATTATGATGGGACCGAACTGTGAGGCTGCCTACGAATCCTTAAAAGTAATCAGGTCGAACGTAGTTCATGAGACTACTTTTGTTGTTGCTATTTTTTTTTCTTTTCACTTTTTTTTCTTTTCCTTTCTTTTTTACCTTTATTTTTTTCTCTCTTTCCTTTTATTTCATTTCATTTTTTCCCTTTTCTTTTCTTTTTCCTTTTCTTCTCTCTCCTTTCATTGTTTTCTTTCTCTTTTTCCTTTTCTTGCTTTCCACGCTTGTGCTTATGAATTTTGTCACTGATTCCAAAAGAGGGGTATGAAAGAAAATAAATGAGGCCCAACGGGGTAACAAAGGATAAAGTATTTAGATAGCAGAACAAAATGCTTTCGTCATTCCAATTTTCAAAATATGCCAAATACAAACAAATGCAATTAATTCAAAGGAAATCATACATAATATCTCTTGAATGAATTGGCATTAATGGCCATTTCAACACACTTGCCTTCTATGTCTGTCGAATACAAAGTGCCATTGGACAACACTCTCGTCATGATGAACGGCCCCTGTCAGTTTGGGGTGAACTTGAATTTGGCCTCAGCCTGATGTGGAAGAATACTCCTCAACACTTGCTGACCCACTTTGAACTTTTGTGGGCACACCTTCTTATTATATGCTCTCGCCATTCTCCATTGATGCAACTGGCCGCGACACACTACTGCCAACCTTTCTCATCAATTAAACTCAATTGATCTAGGCGGGTTTTGACCCAATCATCATCATCATATTCCATTTCATCATCACACTCAATTTTTTATATTATTGTTTCAGAATTAGATTGGCTTTTAAGACTGGACCGAAGATTCCTCATGCATGTCATGTCATTGAAACCAGCATAAAAAAAATTGTACAAGAAAGAAAACTAAAAATAAAAATCAGGAATGAAAAGAAAGAAAATTGCATTTTATTGAAATTTAAAGATAACAAGGTTTAACACATCCAAACGGACGGAACATAGAATCTGAATCACAACCCTGGAATAATCCAGACAAGTAAACAAAATCAAAGCCTACTACCAAAACTCCCTCCGAGTAGGAAGAGGAGTAACTTCCCAATTGTTGATCTTCACATATGTCCTGACAAAATGCACTTCTTCGTCACCAGAACCTCCCCCAATTTCTACCGTGTTTACTTCATCAAATAAACTTTGGACCTTCTCAAATCATCTCCTCATCAAATACAACCACATGCTTTGGAACTGCTGACACCGGATGCTTCGCTGCCCCTGACTTGACAAAAGTCCTAAAGAAGTGTGGGATAGGCCTAGAGGGCGGCCATGCTTTCTTTTCCAACTTTGTAGCATTCTTCACATCATCTTCTGTAGGCTTGAACCCCAGACCAAATATACCCAGATTTTTACGTAGAGATACGGGCTGCACAATACCTTGCAAAGATGCGCCCAGACCTTTACCTGGCACAAAATCATACATCAACATCTCATTAGCTACCATGCAGATCGAAGGTGATAGCCTCGGTCTTGGAATGCATTTTCCTTCCAGAACCTTTTCGACAGACATCATTTCGGAAGTTTGATAAACTAAAGGTCATTTATCATCTCCGGCCTCAATAAATGGAGCAGATGAATCTTCATAAAGGGATAAATCCTCCTCCCCACCCACAACTATCTCTTGTTTGTCCCACTCAAATTTCACCATTTAATGTAGCGACGATGGAACTGCCTTAGCCGCATGTATCCAAGGCCTACCCAATAACAAATTATACGGGGCGACCGCGTTTAGCACTTGAAATTCCACATTGAAACCAACTGGACCTATCACCAATTCAAGCGTTATATCTCCAGCAGAACCTTTTCCTTTCCCATCAAGACCTCGAACACCTACATTGCTCATGTGGATTCTTTCGGTGTCGATCTTCAACTTTTGAAAAGTGGACAGAGGGCAAATATTTGCACTGGATCCATTATCTATCAATACTCTGGTGACAAAATAATTTTCGCACTTCACCGTGATACACAGAGCTCGATTGTGTTCCGCACCCTCTATAGGAAGCTCATCATCTGCAAAAGTGATTCTATTTGCTTTGAAGATCCTGCCAATAATCTTTCCTAATTGATTTACTGTGATGTTATTAGGAACATGTGCCTCTCAGAATCTTCATTATGGCCCCGCGATGTTCGCCTGATTGTGTCAACAAAGAGAGCAGAGAAATATTAGCTGGAGTTTTCCTTAATTGTTCGACAATGGGATAATCTCGCACTTTCATCCTTCTCAATAACTCTTCGACCTCCTCCTCGATCCCTGATTCCCTTATTGGCATTTGGATACCCTTGAAGAGCTTGGCCTTCCTTAGTTCTTTGGAGGTAATACATCCTCTGAAATGATTCGATCCTCTGATCTCAACACATTTTTCCTCCACTTCTTTACCTTTGTGTGTCATTATTGCTCATTTGCAGTTTCCCGGGACATCCTTTGCCTTAGCCGCTGGAAACTGAGTCGTTGATTTAATAACAACAGGGGTAGCGGGAGACCCTTTCACAACTACAATAGGCTTGCTTGGAATCCCTAATAGCACAAACTTCGGCTTTTTCTGACTTGCCCTGACACCATTTGAACTCTCTTCTGCAAACATCACATATTTTCTAGATAGCTCAACTTGCTCCACAATCTTAGCGGGTTTTTCAATTTCAATGGAATGCTCGAGATGAGGAGTACGCCAGTATGGATCTGAGGTCTTGAATGTTGGTTTTGTACCATAGTATTGGGCATCAGGAACTTTGAGCAAGGTTTCACTAGAAGATAGAAGGATGTTGGCATGGGGAGGAGCTGCAAAAACAAGAGCAGTTAATGACACTCTTGTATTGGCGAACGGAACATGAAAAGGCTGGGGCAATGTGCCAGGGTAGTTGTGGCAATGGGTAAAGCATGGGGCATGTTGGGAGGAGAGTCCAACGACATTGGGAGTCTGGGATTATGATGTTGGTGGGACGGAAGCAAGACTTTCGATGTAGTTGGTGGGGAATGAGGGTAGAGGGTGCCCACTAATCCAAGCCTGGTACATCTCCGCTATCTGACGTTTCAACCGTTAGGCCTCTTCTTTCAACTCAAATTCTGATTCGATAGCACCTATGTCCAATCCCTTACTAGTCATGGCTGTCTTGCAGTTTGATCCAGTGTGCATGGATGACTTGCTCGAATGCCACAAATTAACCACCTGCCTGGACTTAATATAACAAAATAAAGCCATCACATTAGCGTTAGGGCATTTAACATAAGATAGTCTCACTTTATGTGTAATGCACTTAGCCACAATTATCGGTTCTAAAATAACTTTGCGGGTACAAAGGTCAATTGGCATCATCCCAATTTGCTCATTTCAACCCTCTCCTTTCTTTTCTTTCCTCGCCCTTCTTTAGCTCGCTCATTTTCCTTCCCCTTTCTTTCAAATTATCGTTCTTTTTCTTCCTTCTTATTTCTCACCTCCCATAATTCTGCCTCTCTTTTTTTCTTTCCTTTTCTCTTTTTCCCATTTTTCCTCTATTTTTTTTTTAATAAAAAAAATTGAATCGATCGAACCCTATGTAGGTTGCCTACGTATCATAACCCTGCATGAATCAGATTTTTGCGTCGTTCTGGAAGATCGAAAATAAAGTAAACAAACTAACATTCTCATTTTTTTTTCTTTCTTTTTTACCTCAATGACTACTATGACGAGATAAAGGAAGTAAAAGAAACAAATCTCTTTTTTTTTTGAATTTTCTAGACTCAATGATCTATTATAACCTATTTTAAACTCAAGCTTATCGGATTTTTTTCCCTTTTGACACAAATTCTCTATCAAGGAAAAATCCTAGAAGAGAAAATTATTTTTTGACTTTTTTTAGGAAGGAAATCATGTTGTTTTATATTTTTCTATGTACAATGTCCTAAAATTCTAATAAAAATAAAAGTATTTTTTTTTAAATTTTTCATTAGTTTCCTAAAGAAGAACATCAAAAGAAAATCTTTTTGGATTTTTGAAATTAATACCTTAAAGAAAGCTTTTAAAAAGGTAGTAAAAGAAAATTCTTCTTCTTCTTCTTCTTCTTCTTCTTTTTTTGAATTTTGGTCCTAATATAGTAGAGAAAATATAAAAATAATTTTTATGTTGATATTAATTGCCTAAAGGAAAAACAATCTCAAAAGAATTTTTTTTTTTCATTTCTAGAATTAGTATTCCAAAGAAAACTTATAACGAAAATATAAAAAAAGCAAAAGTTCTTCTCATTTTTTTTTTGGATTTTTAACTTGTAACACATTTTCAAATACAAAATAAGAAATACAATAACAAAAGACTAGGCAAACTTAACTAGACTATTACAAACTCTAACATCACCTAAAAGACTTAATACTACTATACAGCGCTAGAAAGTAAAACATGAACAATTGACTCAAAAACATAAAATGTCTCCTCGAGCAGCTCCTGAATGCAGTTATCTAGGGGTATCTGCCATGCTCAAACTCCGGTAAGTAAATCCACACCTGTATGAGAAAACGTAAACCAACACTATGTGAGACAATAACATTCCCTATTAGACACATACAAGACATGACCGCGATTATTTTTTCAAAATGACTTGTTTAGCCAAAATATGGCCAGAAGTGCAAAATTTGGCTAAGACCCCGCAAAGCCGAAAATCTAAGCTTACTAGGAAGACCGGACCCTATGTGGGTTGCCTACGTATCATTCCCCCAAAGACGAGAATCAGGTATGCGTAGTTCGGGCAGATTGGATACGGTTGAGAATTTAAAAAAAAAACTAATTTAGAGAAAACATATATTTTTTTGTTTTTTCCTTGAAAATGATGAAACATGCAAAATCTTTTTTGGAATTTTCTTTTTCCTCTTTTTTTGATTGATGTTTTTTTGGAAAATGATGGGAAAGTGCAAAATCTTTTGAATTTTTCATTTTCTTTTTTTTCCTTTTCGTTATAAAAAATGTGACAGAAAATATAATCGGGCCCCACTTGCTTTATCTTCACACTTCACCCTCTCTCTTTTTTTCTTTTTCTTTTTCTTTCTTTTTTCATTGTTTTTTTTTTATTTTTTCATTTGCCCTCAGCTATCATTGGTCCGCCAAATGACCCTTTTACCCTTGAATAAATGCAACATGTAGCACATAGGATGCATCAAGATGGTCTTCTCATTTCAGGTCACCTGTCCTAGACGGACCCAACCCCTGTGTTGAATCCCCTAAGTCAAATGCACATGATGCAAACAAACTATCCTACTAGGGATCCGGCATGAGACTGAGTTATTCTAGGTTCAAAACCTGGGTTTGTTGTACTAGACCTGGCTTACTCGAGCGGACAACTCGAGCCGAGGGGTAGGCAGTGTACCGAGAATACAGAAGCTTCACCGACTTAGCAACTTATCCGAACCTCGTTCTAAAAATGGGATTGGACTCTAGACAGAAAAGAAGTCACACAAAGTGCACCCTTCTTCATGATTTAGAAGACTCATAGAGAAGATGGGTTTCGTAGTAGTTTATATACAATTCACAAAATATCAAAGAGGTAATAGCAACACTTAGCACATTAGGCCTAAACTTGTAACAAACATTAGATAAAGACAAAAATAACAATTTAATTGAGCTCGAATTTTGAACCCTGAACCAAAGTTCTGGGTTCCTTTCCCTAGCAGAGTTGCCAGAGCTGTCACACCTCCTTTTTCCTACTATACCCCATGAAGGGTATAATAAAGGAGTTTTTCCAATTAAAGGACAATCGAAACGGGATTATTTATTTAAAGTTTCAGAGTCGCCACTTGGGAGATTTATGGTGTTCCAAGTCACCGGTTCAAATCCCGAATTGAGGAAAAGAATGACTCTGTGTAAAAGTCCACGAACCAAAAATCCGAGTAAGGAATTCTGTTAATTCGGGAGAAGGTGTTAGGCATTCCCGAGTTCCGTAGTTCTAGCACGGTCGCTCAACTATGTGCAAATTTTAACTTTTAACCGCTTTTATTCAAGTTTTAAAGAACATTGAACGTTGTTTAAAATATATCTTTGGATCGCGTCACATGAAACGCACCCACAATCCGAAACACGTCTTATTTAACGTTTTAGGATTTGGATTTGGGTCACATAAAATGCACACCTGAGTTTAAGAAGGTAAAATTATTAAATAACGCGTCTAAAGCAACTAACACATTATTGACTTTGCGGGAGGCCATGAAAATTCTCTAAATGGCACGTCCCATGTTCTAAGGGTTTTAAAAGGGATATTTAAAGAGGGCCACGCAATTTGTGAATTTTTTTTGGCGGGGCGCACCTCAATTATTTTTAAAGAAAGTTCCAAATTGCATTTGGAGGGCCATGGACTATTTATTATCTATTATGGCTCGCATCCACTAACTAATGGACCTAATCAATTAAACACAAGAGGAACCCAATTCCGGGCCCAAAATGAACCCCTTTGCTTAGTAAGGATACGAACATCACAATTAGGTGCCTCTCAAGCCAGCTGGGCCGCCCACAGGCCCAATTTCCATAATCAAACAATTGCATCACCAACTCCTTACAACACTATAAGAGAACACACGATTGAATTATACCAATGTGTCACGACCCAAATCCCAAGCCTGGTCGTGATGGCGCCTCTCGCGGAGACAAGGCCAGCCAGTCAACCCAATTCATCCTTTAAAACTAATTATTTAATGCAATTATAGTGCAACATGGTTTAATAATACCAAATAGCGGAAATATAGGTAAAAATATGCGGAAATCCAACCCATCTCAGCCCGACCGGGGCGTCACAAGTCATGAGCATCTAGAAAGATCTGTAATACAACTACAAAGCCTATAATACATAGAATAAAATCTGAAATCGAAAGGAAGAAATCCGGTGCCGCGAACGCTGGCGGTCA
Source organism: Nicotiana glauca (assembly GCA_026770625.1). NCBI lineage: Eukaryota > Viridiplantae > Streptophyta > Magnoliopsida > Solanales > Solanaceae > Nicotiana > Nicotiana glauca. Next base: position 100,259 of record MU721211.1, on the reverse strand, counting down.
CCTTGCTCAGCTACGATAGCAAATCCTCAACCTGCTCAAACCCGCAACCGGGTAAACCAATACCTGCATCGGCACGCGAGGTGCAGGGAGTAAAGTGAGTACTCCAACTCAGTGAGTAATAAAAGTAAATAACAATTGAGCAGTGAGAGATCACATAAAGCAAACCATCATGCTATATAAGACAGTATAACCCTTGAGAAAACAGCGAAACCGTGAAATCTTTCAAAATATCTGGGCTCAGTTTAAAACTTCCTTTGAAATATCTTTTTACAACAGTTAAGCAAATGAATGCGGAACAGGTAGTGCAAGCCAGCACAAAAGTGAGCCCCTCGGGCACAGCACTTCATTAACAATTATCATCAGAGTATTAGGTAAGCAGTGCAAGTAGTGGCATGAAAGCCAATGAAATGAGAGTGCTGAATGTCATGACAAACATTACAAAATAAGAACAGATGCATGAATGCAATGCAATGCATATGACGGTACATTCCAGTACCCACTGCGGCGCGCAGCCCGAGACACCCATAATCATTTAACGTCGACGGCGCTCACTGGGGGTGTGTACAGACTCCAGAGAGGCTCCTACAGCCCAAGCACAATATCAAGCCATCTCATGGCATCAATCAAATCCTGGTCAGTCATTTTTACCTAACCCATTTACATCATATAGTGCCATTTTCACCATTGTTTCAAGCTCCTGCTGCGGCGCGTAGCCCGAGCCACCGCTAATATGTCAAGTCACTGCACACAGTGTCATTGTTACCACTATTTCAAGTTCCTGCTGCGGCGCGTAGCCCGAGCCACCCCTAATCAGTCCAGAAAATATCATAATCCCCTTGGGCATATATAAAACATTAGTTCTCAGCCCCAAATAACATTTAAAATATCATTTGAGTTTTCAAAACTTAGAAATATGGCTGAGTTTGCAAGACAGTATTTAAAACCTTGGACTTAGACCAAATGATATGCAACATATGCTAAAACAGTAATATCAATCCCCGAAGGATTCACATAGTTGGCAAGAATCCCAAACATGGCAATCAGCCCAAATTATGACGATAACAAGTAGTTTCAGTCAAATACGCAGTAAAATCAACAATCGGGACGGACCAAGTCACAATCCCCCATGGTGCTCTACCCCAAGCTCTTATCCGGCATGCAAGTCACCTCAATATAGCACTATGATGCACAAATTCGGGGTTTCAAACCCTCAGGATATCATTTACAAGTATTACTCACCTCGAACCGGTAAAATCTCTAGCTCGCGACGCCTTTTCCCCTCAAATCGGCCTCCACACGCGTCGAATCTAACCAAAATCAGAGCAAATGCATCACAATATGCCAATGGAACAATACCCAATCGAAAACAAATCGAAAAATAGCAAAAATTTCGAAACTAGCAAAACCCGAGCCCCGGGCCCACTTCCCGAAAAATTGCGAAATTCACATCACCGGATTTCTCGTCTCGCCACGAGTCCATTATATAAAATTTACCAAAATTGGAGTCCAAATGCTCCCTCAAAATCCAAATTTTCATTTCAAAAACCCAAGCTCTAGTTCTTCAATTTTTCACCCAATTTTCCAATAATTAAAGGTAGATTCTTCAATAAAATAGCGTTTCTAGGTCATGAGACTTACCTCCAATCGATTCCCGTCAAAACCCTCTTCAATTTCTACCCAAAATCTCTTGAGGTGGTTCAAAAATGGTGGAAAATGGCTAACATTCGCGGAACAAAATAATTTAAAAGCCCTACTATCCAGCAGACATTTACTCTATGCGAACGCGGTCAGACCTCCTTGTTCGCGATGAAGAAATTACTTTGACCAAAAATTACTCTACGCGAATGCGTTGCCCGACATGCGATCGCGATACTTCAGGTTTTATAACTATGCGAACGCGTCCTGCTCCCCGTGAACGCGATGCACAAACTACCCCTCTTACGCGAACGCGGTCCACCCCTCGCGAACGCATTGAACAACTTAGGCAGGGCCCCTGGCCCCTTTTACGCGAACGCGATGGAACCCACGCGAACGCGATGAACTAGCAACCCATAACTTTGCGAACGTGACACTACCCTTGCGAACGCGATGACCAAAACTGGGCTGCACCTGCTGTGAATTTTCTGCAGCAAAACTTAAGTCCAAACTTCTCGGTTAATCATCCGAAATTACCCCGAGGCCCCCGGGACCTCAACCAAATATACCAACATATCCCAAAACATCATAGGAACTTGTTCCAATCATCATAATGCGCCAAACAACACAAAAATCATCAATTCACCACGGATTCAAGCCTAAGTTTATTAAATTCTTCCAAAACTCACATTCGATCAAAAACCCGACCAAACGACATCAGAATGACCTGAAATTTTGCACACATATCCAAAATAACCTAACAGAGCTACAGAAACTCTCGAAATTCCATTCCGACCCTCGGATCAAAATCTCACCTATCAACCGGAATTTGCCAAAAATTCAAATTTTGCCAATTCAAGCCTAATTGTACACCGGACCTCCAAATTCAATTCCGATCATACTCCAAAGTCACAAATCATCCCCCGAAGCTAACCGAATCACCGAAAATCACATCCGAGCCCTCTAACTCAATAGTCAACACCCGGTTGATTTTTCCAACTTAAGCCTTCCTTAAGGAGACTAAGTGCCTCATTTCTTATCAAAACCAATCCCAATCAACTCTCACACACCACATACCGATAATAAAATATTAAGAAGCAATAAATGGGAAAAACGGGACAGTGACACATGAGACGACGGGTCTCGTCCTCGAGCGTACCCAGAGTTGTCCTAGAAGCCATCCAATAGCTAAATGACCTTACCAAGCATATACCCGGGGTGATCCCTCGTCACCCTATCTTACATAGGCTCGATAATACAACTCCGCTGAAATTTCACAGTCCATATAGGCCATAAACCGTAGAACCACCTTGCACTTTTCGAAATCGTACACCAGATCAGAACTTCACATCTATACTCAGAATAAGCCCAAACCAGCTGTAATAAATCTATACCTGCAACCTCTGGTGCAATTCTATGATATACCACATAGATCAAACACATGCAGCAATAACTCCCATTCACGGCAACTGTCCACAACAACCATATACTGATAGAAACCTCTTATTAGCTAAAGTCTCATTCCAACACTTTCATATCCTACCAATGATAATGAAACACACGGCAAACCGTAACCATTTCTCAGATCACCCACTCATGAAACCACTACCCTTTTAACTAATACCACAACAGATTCCCGAACCGAACCGAACCTCCATATTATTCTTCCAACAAGCTGTAGTCAAATCTGTTCGTTTTCATTAATGACTCCCACGATCACCTCGAATCCAACACACCCCTCTGGTGATATGACACTTCATCACAGGCCTAAGCCACAACTTGCATAATCTACGCACCAATGAAGGGCGGTCTGAACATACTTAAATTATGACAAGTGACTCAAACAAAAGAGCTGTAACTCAAACTCCTCAGTACCATCACAACACAAGGCTGGGACCCCGTCCCACATCATAGAAATAGAATACCTGAATCTACCTCGAAAGGTCATAATTTCACGTGGCCTTGCCACAACGCGCGATCCTATCCAAACACTGTTACACATGAAGTACCTCAAGTAACCGTGCTCAAAATAGATAGTCGCGCACAGATTGATGTCTAAAACCAAGCAATCCATCACACCCATGGTGAAGCAAGTAATATACACCATTCAATCCTGAAAGGACACCACCGATGCGCCATTCACCGAGCAACACCCATTACGGACTTTCCTCAGAAACCAGGAAGCAAGGCATACAAAGCAACATATGGAAAAGTATTCTCAACATCACATTGTTGTGGCGTGCAACCCGATCTAGATAACATACCCGTGGTGGCGTGCCACCCGACCCACACAAATATCTCACATAGGGAGAAGCACATCGAGCAAATTTGCTCATTATAACAAAATACCGAGCCATCTCAATCTAAATACATAGCCACATCGACCTGCCAACGAACTCAATACCAAGAAGCCTGAAGCTGCTTCTTCCACTATTATAACTCTTGCTGAAACCATACGATACGCTGCCCGGCACCAAATAAATGCCGAAATCCATAATTTCGCCCGGTGACATGCCCGACCACAAGAAACACATCCAAAAAAAAATTCTTCAATACCGGAACTGAATCAATGGTAGAAACCTCTATATTGACATCCGTCAGAAAGGCCCAATTAAGGAAACGTAATCCTCCCCAACCGTCCGTTGGTCTTTAGAATACAAACCACTCTGCTAGAACATAATCTGATGCACCTCGCCACGCAACCTGTGGCATTTTCCGACATAACCCATAGCACAGTAGTCTAGAATAACCCAACGCTGAGACAACCAGTCTACACCCCAATATCATATCCAAAATCTAATATACCAAGCAAAGAAAGATCCACTCGGGCTTCCAAACCCCCAATAGCCGCTAACGGTACCATTACACACTATCCACAACCACTACATAGCCTGAACATGAGAACTCCCAGTCTCCAGCTCCACATAGCATACGAATTACTATACCTGATCCCAAATTCTGCAGTATAAATACATATTAAACCTCGAGTACCCAATCATTCCACGAAAGATATTCTAAAATTCCCCCTGTGCCACCAAACAAACTCAGATATCAACAGTCGATCTATCAAGAAAATGCTGCAACACTACCGAAGTGCCATCAACTTAATCACATTTCCCTTTTTCTGAAACATATACCCTCGTCAAATCACTATGATTAGCAATACCATTTCCTTAGTCATATGAGGATCATTCAGCCAAATCATCTGGAGCTCGATCCTCCAATCACCTAAAACTGCTCGTGCTACTTAAGATTCTAATGACTCTCCATTCAGAACTGAAGCGTAACCTCACACACAAAAATTCCAATTCTCCATAATATATCGCATATACCATATCATGCTAGAATTACATGAGAACTCCATCTCCCTTTTTCCATTGCACAAGCTAAACTGCCAAGACTGAATCCTTCTACCTGAACCAAGCTAAGCAAGCTGTCAGAACTCGAGAGCCTTGCTGCACAATACTAGTAAAAACTCATTACCTCGAATACATACAAAGAATTAATCATATCCTTACCATACCGATTTGGTCTACTATCAAGCTATTCCATATATCAAATTTCTCTTTTTGTTCATCATCCACTTGATATTTCTCCCTCGCTGTAGCATCACAATGCCTCAATCCAGGCTTACCACACAAGACTCGCACATAAGACCACACTGTTCAAACCCATGAGCCACTAAATACTCTCTCAAACCGTTCCAAGAATTACCATATTCCAGAGTACTTTACCCTGAAGAACTTCCGGCGAATCTGAAATTTGATACCATTACTTTCCAGATACTGATACATAGAATCCCATACTTAACATAAAATACCACAAGTCTCGATCTTTTCTACTAAAAACACAGTCCCTAAACATATACACAACCTTAAGACACCTGATTATTACATGCCAAATCTTGAACACAATAAAACCATTCTCGAGAGTCATTCACTCATACCCCAACTGCAAAATACCTGACTTAACGAACAGAACCGCTCGTGCCTTATTAGCACTCTGACACCGCAGAACATGATCTCATACCAATACAAACAATCGGCTTTCTTCTCTATACACTGAGCATTTTTTATCAACGACAGTCCAAGACATCCTAGTATTTTCTCACACCTACGAAGCACCATGTAACCTTCGTCAAAATTTTGCTTCACTCGTGCCATCCACGGCTCATTTTCTGCAACCAGAACTGATCCGCCATCCTACCTCGAAACGGAACCAACATGGCTCCTACCCGTGCAATCAGCTAATCAATAGCAATCTCCCCAACTTGGCCCGAAGCCATATATCAGGACACACTCAATAGCCCATAATAATTTTACTCTAGTGGTGCCACAATACCATAGTGAGATTTAACTCAAATCATTTACAAGTTTGTGAAAACACAGATCATCTAGTACTGTAATCCTCTGCAAATCTCGCATTTATCCCCACATCAGCTGAGTCCACTCTCCTAAGCGACCCAATTTTTTTTTCAAATTACAACACGCACTCTTCAATTACACATGAGATCTTCTAACAATATACATAAGAATCGTACCACTCAAGAACACTCCGCAGGAGATAAACCACATGCTTCGCCTCAATTTAGTATTTCAGCATACCTTCCACCATCATACATATAACACAATCAATTTAGTCTTCCTAAGTCTGAACTCATGCCGCCACACATATTGCACTTTACTTTACAACTAGGAGATACGAAAACATTCTTCGCTTGCCCATAACTCGGGCTACACATCGAATCATCATAGGAATCGAACACTTAACAGTGCATCTACTACCCAGTAGACTTCTTCGTCACTACCAAGTCACATAGATACATCTCGCAACACTAACATACTCATCACATGGATATCCAACCGTCATTCTGGCTAATAAGGAAAATACTGAACATATAAGTTCAAAACACTTGCTCACACGATCAGCACCTCAGTGCTCAAGCCATAGGCAAGATCCGGCCTCAAGTCTTCTAGACTGGCCCAACATCAAACTCACAGGATCATATCTCACCCCTTGATCGGGGAATCACAATACATCAAGGTACATACAATACTGAGCGCTCATGTGCGCATATAGACGTGTGGAAGGAATTTTCAAGAGTTATATCTCAAGCTGAATCAAGTATGCACGATAAGAATTCCAAGAAAGTGAAGTTTTCCTAAAGGTTCTGCAGCCTCCCGAGGATAAATACAGACGTCTCCGTACCAATCCATGAGACTCTACTAAACCTGCTCATGACTCATGAGACCTAGTAACCTAGGCTCTGATACCAACTTGTCACGACCCAATTCCCAAGCCTGGTTGTGATGGCGCCTCTTGTGGAGACAAGGGTAGCCAGTCAACCCAATTCATCCTTTAAAACTAATTATTTAATGCAATTATAGTGCAACATGGTTTAATAATACCAAATAGCGGAAATATAGGTAAAAATATGCGGAAATCCAACCCATCTCAACTCGAACGGGGAGCCAAAAGTCATGAGCATCTAGAAAGATTTGTAATACAACTACAAAGCCTATAATACATAGAATAAAATCTGAAATGGAAAGGAAGAAATCCGGTGCCGCGAACGCTGGCGGTCACCTTGCTCAGCTACGATAGCAAATCCTCAACATGCTCAAAACCGCAATCGGGTAAACCAATACCTGCATCTGCACGCGAGGTGCAGGGAGTAAAGTCCAACTCAGTGAGTAATAAAAGTAAATAACAACTGAGTAGTGAGAGATCACGTAAAGCAACCCATCATGCTATATAAGACAGTACAACCCTTGAGAAAACAACGAAACCGTGAAATCTTTCGAAATATCTGGGATCAGTTTAAAACTTCCTTTGAAATATCTTTTTACAACAGTTAAGAAAATGAATGCAGAACAGGTAGTGCAAGCCAGCACAAAAGTTAGCCCCTCGGGCCCAACACTTCATTAATAATTATCACCAGAGCATCTGGTAAGCAGTGCAAGTAGTGTCATGAAAGCCAATGAAATGAGAGTGCTGAATGTCATGACAAACATTACAAAATAAGAACAGATGCATGAATGCAATGCAATGCATATGATGGTACATTCCAGTACCCACTACCGGCGCCCAGCCCTAGCCACCCATAATCATTAACGTCGGCGACGCTCACTAGGTGTGTGTACAGACTCCGGAGGGGCTCCTACAGCCCAAGCTCAATATCAAGACATCTCGTGGCATCAATCAAATCCTGGTCAGTCATTGTTACCTAACCCCTTTACATCATATAGTGCCATTGTCACCATTGTTTCAAGTTCCTGTTGTGGCGCGCTACCCGAGCCACCCATAATGTGTCAAGTCACTACACACAGTGTCATTGTTACCACTGTTTCAAGTTCCTGCTGCGGCGCGCATCCCGAGCCACCCCTAATCAGTCCATAAAACATCATAAGCCCCTTGGGCATATATAAAACAGTAGTTCTCAGCCCGAAATAACATTTAAAATATCATTTGAGTTTTCAAAACTTAGAAATATGGCTGAGTTTTCAAGACAATATTTAAAAACTTGGACTGAGACCAAACGATATGCAAGATATGCTAAAACAGTAATATCAATCCCTGAAGGATTCACATAGTTGGCACGAAACCTAAACATGGCAATCAGCCGAAATTATGACAATAACAAGAAGTTTCAGTCAAATACGCGATAAAATCAACAACCGGGACGAACCAAGTCACAATCCCCCATGGTGCTCTACCCCACGCTCATATCTGGTGTGCAAGTCACCTCAATATAGCACTATAATGCGCAAATCCGGGGTTTCAAACCCTCAGGATATCATTTACAAGGATTACTCACCTCGAATCGGTAAAATCTCTAGCTCGCGACGCCTTTGCCCCTCAAATCGACCTCCACGCGCATCAAATCTAACCAAAATCGGAGCGAATGCATCACAATATGCCAATGGAACAATACCCAATCGAAAACAAATTGAAAAATAGCAAAAATCTCAAAACTAGCAAAACCTGAGCCCCGGGCCCACTTCTCGAAAAATTACAAAATTTATATCACCGGATTCCTCGTCTCGCCACGAGTCTGTACATATAAAATTTACCAAAATTGGAGTCCATTTCTCCCTCAAAACTCAAATTTTCATTTCAAAAACCCAAGCCCTAGTTCTTCAATTTTTCACCCAATTTCCAACAATTAAAGGTAGATTCTTCAATAAAATAGCGTTTCTAGGTCCCGAGACTTACCTCCAATCGATTCCCGTCAAAACTCTCTTCAATTTCTACCCAAAAGCTCTTGAGGTGGTTCAAAAATGGTGGAAAATGGCTAACCTTCGCAGAACAAAATGATTTAAAAGCACTACTGTCCAGCAGTCATTTACTCTATGCGAACGCAGTCAGACCTCCGCGCTCGCGATGAAGAAATTACTTTGACCAAAAATTACTCAATGCGAATGCATTACCCAACATGCGATCGCGATACTTCAGGTTTTATAACTACACGAACACGATGCACAAACTACCCCTCTTACGTGAACGCAGTCCACCCCTCACGAACGCATTGAACAACTTAGGCAGGGACCCAGGCCCCTTCTACGTGAACGCGATGGCACCCACGCGAATGCGATGAATGGAAACGCATAACTTCGCGAACGCGACATTACCCCTACGAACGCGATGACCAAAACTGGGCTGCACCTGCTGTGAATTTTCTGCAGCAAAACTTAAGTCCAAACTTCCCGATTAATCATCCAAAATCAACCCGAGGCCCCCGGGACCTCAACCAAATATACCAACATATCCCAAAATATCATACGAACTTGTTCCAATCATCAAAACACACCAAACAACACAAAATTCATTAATTCACCACGGATTGAAGCCTAAGTTTATCAAATTCTTCCAAAACTCACATTCGATCAAAAACACGACCAAACGACATCCGAATGATTTGAAATTTTGCACACATATCCAAAATCACCTAACGGAGCTATAGGAACTCTCAAAATTCCATTCCGACCCTCAGATCAAAATCTCACCTATCAACCGGAATTTGCCAAAAATTCAAACTTCGCCAATTCAAGCCTAATTATACACAGGACCCGCAAATTCAATTGTGATCGCACTCCAAAGTCACAAATCATCCCTCGAAGCTAACCGAATCACCGGAAATCACATCTGATCCCTCTAACTCAATAGTCAACACCCGGTTGACTTTTCCAACTTAAGCTTTCCTTAAGGAGACTAAGTGCCTCATTTCTTATCAAAACCAATCTCAATCAACTCTCACACACCACATACCGATAATGAAATATTAAGACTACCAAGTAAACACTACAATAAGACTCCAGACAATATTTTGACAAAGCAATTGAAGAGTGATAAAACTAAACTGGACTGCTGAAACTATAATATGGATGTACCAAACCAGTAAACATATAACCATAGCCACAAACACTTTTCAAAACCATCCAACTTCAATCAATGAGCTCAATAGTCACCATACTCAATTATACATGTCAAACTAGGATGAAAATTCTAATTTCAACCATGGTTAAATGAAATCTTAGCTTCATAATAAACAGATGCTCAAATGATCATACTCATATAGTTAAGCTAGCACGGATGATAAACTAAAATACATTAAAACTAATCTCAGGACTCAAATTACATGCCTCACACAGAACTGAATTCAAACTTCATTTCCATTTCATATACTTCGAATATCTCATACAAAAACCAGGTCCATAACTTCAGCTTATCATGCAGCGAGTTCTAAAGGAAATACCTGGAACTAAAATGGAATAAAAGAGGTGAAGATTCAGTGACAAAACAAGCATCCAGCAACAACAACAAGTTATGAACCCAGATTTCAGCAATTAGAATGAGAGATTCAACTCAAAAACCAACAAAGTCGTAATACTCAAACATCTCCAGCCAAAAGCTTTCAAAAACCAGAATTCAAACCAAATTTTAACCCCAGAAAAGCATCAATGTTCTCTCAACAACTCAAAACTACAGAAATCAAAGAAAACACTCAATGTAACAGTGATTTTTGGAAACCTTTTTTGTTTTTGATTTTATGCCTTCAAATCTCTATAGAATAGTAAACTCTACAGCATTTTTGGATTTTTCTGTATTTTTTTATCTTCATGTCTCTAAGGTCTGTGTATTTTCAGCTCTTTTTTATTTTTTCCAGATTTTCTCTCTTAAGGTCTGCCTTCTAGAGCAAGAAAGAGTGCCTTTATAGGCAAGCAAAATAGGGCAGCCCTACAATTTAGTTATTTCAATTTAATCCTTTTCAGATTTTGCTTTTTGCTAATTGATCCTTTATTTTCTGACTTGGTTACCAAGCTAAACAGCTACAAGTCTAAATTTCACTAAGACCCCCCCCCCCCACTAAAAGCTTCTAAATCAATTACTAAAAGATTCCCCATCTAGGCTTCCTAAATTACCCGCCAAATGCCCTGAAATTTACATTGGACTAAATGGGTGTGGGTCAATTCGCAGAATTGGGCTTGCCCTTTCTTCTAAATGGGTCAGAGATCAATTCGCAGAATTGGGCTTGCCCTTTCTTCTAAATGGGTCAGAGATCCCAAAATTCCAAACTAAACTAGCCTAGTCAAAGTCTGAAATACCAGGGAAATAAAAACAGGGCAAACATCTAAGCTAAAACATTCATTAACCAATTAATAACCAACATGCTAAAAATGCAAGATTAATTTTCATGAAAAAAAGCGAGCACAACTTTCTGGGAAACTTAACTAAACTACAAAAATGAAGAAGGAAAATCAGGAAAAGAAATAGATGCAGAGGAGAACAAAAGCTAGATAAAATAATAAAATAAAGAAAGGAAAAAGGAAAATACTTACTACGACTCAAACGAACGAAGGAATGAATCCGAACTTTCAACTTCCATGAATTTTTGATTGACTATGACATTAATCGTGTGTTCTTGAAAATAACACACGAATAACATCACAATCGACCTAAATCTTTAAACAAAACTGGAACCCGGAACTTTCATAATTAGGGCTCAAGTTACGATTCAAGATTCGAGGAACTCTGTTGCGATTCGAGAGTAGTGGGTTAGGTATTTGGGATGAGGGGTTATGAGGGTTTTAGGGTGTAAATTTGGGTGAGATTAGAGACCCGCCGCCAACTGAGATGGTGGAGAGAGTTAGGGCGGCGCTAGGGTTGAGGATTTGGAGTCTCTGAAGTGGGTGAACGAGAGAGACGGGTTTGAGGGGGAGGGGGGTACTCATTCAGACACTAATATACTCCGGGATCTTGGGTTTTAGCCCGTCGAATTAGAAAGGATTGATGGCTCAGATCAAATGGGGGGAGACGACGTCGTTTTGGTTAAGTATGGAGGGGACCGGACCGGGTAAGAGGTGTGGATTGGGCTGGACGGGTATTGGAAAAAGGGGGAAATACATTGGGCTTGGCTTTTGAAATAAAATTGGCCCAAAATCTAATCCAATTCTTTCTTTCTCTTTTTCCAAAACCAAATCTTTTTTGTTGTTTTTTCCTACTCCCTTTTTTTTTCTTTTCAAAAATAACAATAAAAATATAAATTAATTGCTAAAACCCAATTGAACTAAATATACTAACTAAACCTAAATGAGATCTATCAAAATTAGTTAACCAGACAATTAAAAGAAAAATCACTCCAAATTGAAATTTAGAATGAAGAATGCAAATTAACCTATTTTTGGTGATTTTCTTTTATTTAAAATAATTTAATTACTAAACAATTATAAAAATACAAAATTAGCTCCTAAATGCATATGCAACATATTTTTTGTATTTTTTATGAATTAAAATGCACAAATAAAATGTAAACAATTAACATAAAATGCCACGAAAAATTCACAAAATTGCCGACACTAAAATAAATTATTTTATTTTGAATTTATGGGAGTAATGCATATAAAAAAAAATCACGTGCTCACACATCTCACATTTGTTACACATTTTCTATAAATAGACACTCATAATTTATTGAGAAAAGTGTGTCTTACGGTAGAAAAGTAATATTTGGTCTCTCTTTTTGTTTTAGTATTTTCTACTAGTTGTCTTTCTTTTAGAAGAATAACTTTCCTTCACAAGTTCTATGTTTTAAATTAGTTTTTATTAATTAGTAATGGAGTGACTTCTTTTNTATATATATATATATATATATATATATATATATATATAATACTATCTCAGTTTAATACATCTTTGGCTTGAAATATTCTTTTTATATTTTGTACTGTGCCGTAATAATAGTTTTAATTAATTATTATTATCACTGCTATAGAATTTTTATCTCTAAGTTATTTTAGTATTGATTTTGTAATTCTCAGGAAGCAAAATCGATATATAATAAGCAATGGATAAAATTGTAGAGTGGGAGTAATTTTTAGTAAACTATTATTCCAAGTTCGTAATCTTGCTTGCCTCAGTTTTAATTCTCACGGAGAAATTGTTGTAAAATTATTAATTTTTGTTAGTAAAAATATTCTCACGAAATTTTTACTACCTCTTAGCACAATTCAAGCAAGAAAAATATTTTGCTCTAATCGTCACTAGTTTTAACTCAATTAATCACATAACATTGACTATTCTTAGTGAGCTAGATATAATTGTATTAGCAATAAGCAATTATTTCTTAGAGAAATACATGAAAAAATTGAGATTTTATTGTAATATATTATCAAGTGAATTCAACGATTCCCAACTCTTTTAAATTATAAATCTTCCGCAAGTTCTTGATTTTTATTTAAGTAATTAACAAGTTCTAAACCTCACTCACTTTTAATCAAATTGATTCTCAAATAATAGTTGAAATATTAAAAGTCTGTAGTATAGATATTCCAATCTTTGTGGGACGATATCATAAACTATATTAGAATTTGACAAAGCACGAGCAGAAAAATCCTATACACATTGGCCTCGTCAAATTTTTGCCCTTGGCTTTTCTCCCAGCAATTTGCACGGCCAGATTAGGGTCTATACCAAAAAGGGAAACTTCTCCGTTATGACCCCTTCATTATTCAAAATCACTTTGGGAAGGATAGTAGCCTTGAGTGGAATTTGTCTCTTTTTTTGTTATTGTTTTTGCCGGGGTTAATTTCACTTCACTGATGGTCATTTAATTATTTTTCAATTTTACTAAATTCATTTTATTATTTTTTGTCATTTAAAAGTAACTAAACTTTATCATTGTCACTTAAAAGTCATTTTGACTCAAACCCCTACCATAAATATGACATGTCATAAAATTTAATGAAATAAATCAAAAATAAATGCTACATAAACTTAAATGGACCATACCCACTTTAGATCTATTTCTCCCTTAATGTGATTTGACCCATAACCCGATAAAAAAGATATTAAATTCCACATTAATTTAAAATGATTATCCTATACTAGAAAATTCTTGCATTTTCTGTTACATAATGCCATTCATAATTATTCTATACTAAAAAAATTATCTTGTTTGCATACCCCATCCGAGTCGTTTTATAACTCTAATATTAAATTTCACATTAGTTTAAAATGACTATCCTATACTTCAAAATTCTTGCCTTTTTCTGTTACACAATGCCCATTTATAATTATTCTATACTAAAAAAATTATCTTGTTTGCATACCGCATCCGAGTCGCTTTATAACTCTTATACTACTGTATCCAATTCACATAACATGTTTATAATATTTTGGTGAAGTTAAAATAGTATTGTATCCATCTCACATAACATATTAATGTATTATAAGCATACAAGAATAATAAGGCTAATAAAAGTCTATTTTCACAATGAACATACATTTACAGACAATCTATTGCAATTGTTTAGACAAAAGAAAGATTGTATAACATATTAATGTATCATAAGCGTACAAGAATAATAAGACTAATAAGAATCTATTTTCATTTCGAACATACAATTACAGACAACCTATTGCAATTTCTTTAGGCAAAAGAAAGATTTTATTTGTACGATAAAAATCTCATAAAAAAATCACAAGACCTAATTAAATTAGGGGTGTGCATTTCCCCCTATTGAAACCTATTTGGGTTATGGGTCAAATCACATTAAGAGAGAAATAGATCTAAAGTGGGTATGACCTATTTAAGCTTACGTGGTGAGTATGGTTCATTAAATTTTATGTCATGCCCTATTTATGGTAGAGGTTTGAGGAAAAATGACTTTTAAGTGACAATGATAAAGTTTAGTTACTTTTAAGTGACAAAAAATAGTTGAGTGACTTTAGTGAAATTGAAAGATAGTTAAATGGCCATCAGTAGAATTAATCCGTTTTTGATGGATTGTTGAACATCTTTCTCCTTCATGTGTAATAGGCCTCTATTCAAGATTTGACTTTCATCCTCAACCTATGGGAGCATACTTTCTTTTTCTTGGCTGACTTTTCTCATGCTGAAATTGATTTTTCTGAGACTTGGCTTCCTTATCTGCTTGACTCTGGTATTCTTGTCCTCACTGAAGTACATTTGTTGCTGGGATGGAATATCATTAGTAACCATTATATCCATTTTTTTCATTCCCTCTATGACACTATGAGTTAACCATAACAATATTTTGCCCCTCCTTCACCTTATAATTTTGGTTGTTGTTCTTTTCATATTATTCTTGTTGACCCTATGTTACCTTTGTCCTGATACCCCATGTGATCATTAGTGATAATTTTTGTTGTTTCTCTTCTCTTTTTTCTTCACCACTGTGTGCCAATCACCTTCTTGCCCGCATTGTCATGAATCGCTTTTAGTTTGTTCCTTTTGCACCTGCTAGTTGTTTGTACTACTCTTTGTTGTACTATTCAAATTCTCTGGCTCTCCATGAGTCTTTTTCTGTTGGTTGTGGTTTCCACCCTTAGAAAATCCAAGGGTAACTGTCTTTCGATTTTCCCTGCTTCATTCCCTAATTTTGGGTGAAGTCTCCTACATTTAGCTTCGTTGTACCTTTGATATTGCAGTGAGAACAGAAAGCTGGGATCGCTTCATATTCAATTTTTTGATTAATAATTTCCATGCTTTCTTCCTCGATTTCAACAGAGGTTTTGTAAGATCAATCTCCACTCTCAATTTTGCTGTAGTAGGTCTATTCTTAGAGATGATCTCCTTGTCCATTACGAGTGGTATTCTAATGGGTTCAACAATACGATAAATAGCATCCCATTCATAATAATGCCATGGAAGGTCAGGTAGATTGATCCATACAGGTCCTAGTATAGTATCAACCTCCGGTTTAAATGTAGTTGTCCACTCCGGTTTAAAGTTAGTTGTCCATTTATCCATATTTGACCCTCTTACAAAAATATCTTATCCAACCCATTTTTGTAGTGAACACATAATAAGAATATAATTATCTTTTATTCATTTTGCCACCACTAATTTACGGACAACAATAACACCGGTGCAACATCACTAGAAAAGGGCCACATACAAAGATTCTGAGAAGAGAGAATTGTCAATTTGATAACTTCTTCACTTAATTTGAGTTTCACGGAGTTTACAACAACAACAACCTAGTATAATCTCACTTAGTTCTTTGGAGTTTGCTAACCAGTTAAATCTACCACCATTGACTTAGCAAATTTTAAGAAATGTAAAGATTTGCGTTTAATTAAGAAATACACCCTCCGGTTCATAATAAGTGACCAATTTACTTTTTCATTTTGGTTCAAAATAAGTGTCCACTTATGTAATCAAGAAAGAATTCAATTTGTTTTTACAAAATAATCCCTATGTACATATCCCTAAAAAGTTTTTTACTCCTCACATTAAATATTTTATTAGGAGTAGTTTAGTTATAGTAGGTATTTTTGTATAGAATTTAGTATTTTCTTAATGGACGTGCTAAAAATAAATTGGTCACTTGTTGTGAACATGAGAGAGTATTGATGAAGGCATTACGACCCCGTTTGGCCATAAGTTTTGACAAAATAAATTTGAGATTTATTTTTCAAACTCATGTTTGGCCATATACTTTGGCCAAATCCCAAATCAAAAATTTCAAATGACCAAAATCCTAAAACTTGAGAATTATATACATGTTTTTTCAAAATAAAGTTGGAAAATATGTTTTGAAAACGTATGTCCAAACACATTTTTATCTTCAAACCAAACTTCACCCAAATCAGATTTTTTAAAATTAATTTGGGATCTATGGCCATACGCTAGTTAAGTAGTTATGTGTCTGTGTCAAAGTTTATTCAGCATTAAACAAATCCCAGTGACCGAGGAATAATATTTTAACTCTGACCGCTCCGTTTTCTTAAACGTCTCTCCTCTCACAACTTGCGTTTTCTAATGAAATTAAGATCAATTAAAGATCATCAGATTATCGATAAATGAGTCATCCAGAGGTTTTATAATGACTTTTTATGCTTATCTTATTAAGAATTTGTCTTTAAAACTATGGTTTGATTGACATGTCTTGTATCATGGCGAAAATTCAAGGATCTCGTCTTCAGACCATCAAAATGGACAAAAACAAGTTAGACATATCATTATAGGAAAATTTTATTTTGTGTCTCATATAACTTACAATAGTTGTATGAGATAATTTTTTGTCTCATAATTTTGTGGATCTAGAATTTCGTGGACTCAGAAGTGGAATAGCCTGTTTGGCCAAGCTTCTCCAGAGGCAAGAAGTGCTTTTTTTTCCCAAAAACACTTTTTTTTCCTAACTTGAGGTGTTTGGCCAAGCTTATTTAGGAAAAAAAGTGCTTTTGGGAAGAAGCAGAAAAAAGTAACTTCTTTCCAGAAGCAGAAGCAGAAGCAGTTTTGATTTTTCTTCTTACCTAAAATACCCCTAACTAAATATTGTATATACCAAAATAACCCTTAAACCTAATACTTAGGATATTAATTTATAAATATTTCTTCTTATTTTTAGGAAAACTTTCTAATATATAGTGACTTTAGGGGTGAATGCTTTTATATTTGTTGAAGGAATTTTAATATATTTAACTTATATTAAAAGAATTAAGTACTTTTTAATTTTATTTTTATATTTTACTTAAATAAAAAAAAAATTTAATTATTGCATGCAGNCTTATTCGTAATTTGACACTTAAAAGCACTTTCTAAAAAGCTTGGCCAAACACAAATTATTTCTCAAAAGTGTTTTTCAGACTGATTAGCCAAACACAAACTGCTTCTCCCCAAAAGTACTTTTTTCAAAAGCACTTTTAAAAAAAGCACTTCTCAAAATAAGTTGATTTCTCCAGCTTGGCCAAACAGGCTATAAGATTGGGTCTACAATTTTGTGAGACAAAAATGAGCCTCATACAACTAGTGTCAGTTGTATGAAACACAAAATAAAACTTCTCTGTAATAACTATATATATGTATATGTTTACGTTCCTGGTTTCTGATTCCTTATTATAATCAGTAATTATATTTAATTTTTTCTATCCAAAATACTACAACTATATATATTAAGTAATAATCTAAAAAGGAGCAGGTAAAGATATGACGTAACCTGTTAAATTTGAATAATCTACAAGACTGTAACAGGTTACATTTACAATTGTACATTTGTGCTTACAAGTGACAAAACAGATGGAAATGTATAACAAAATTCGAATGAGATGACTCCGAAAATGTTTGTTATGTTATTTTCACTTTCACTCTTAAGAAATAGCAAAATTACCTTTAGATAATGTAAGCTCTAAGAATGTACTTAAAATACAGTATTATTCATTGCGTAAGAGATAATATGTGTCAATGGTCTAATTTCATCAAATTTTAACAAATTAAAACGAGTTTAGCTTAGGGGAAATTACAATTCACACACATACAATACAAATTAGGTGGCTTATATTCAACTTTGCAAAGTTATAACTCAAAAATACTGGACTAAGAGCATCTCCAATGCTTCTATATTTCTTGCACCAAATCCAACTTTGGTGCAAGAAATAGTGCATTTTTGCTCCAATGCCACTCTATTTCTTGCTCTATTATAGAGTATGAATAGTGTTGCACCAAAATAATATTAAACCAAATATAAAATAATGAATAGTGTTGCACCAAATTTGGTGCAACACTATTCATTACTCTATATTTGGTTTAATATTATTTTATTCACTTTTTTTTATTTTTGAACTTTTAATTTATCATATATTGTGTATATAATTAACTTTTATATTAAGATCTTTATAATTTTAATTTTATATCCTATTTTTTGATATATTAATTTTTGTATATATTATATTTATATAAAATTATAAGTTAATTTGATTATTATTATAACTGTATAAAAAGAAATATAACCATTATTTAAAAATAAAAATTACAAATTTAAGATATCTAATGTTGCTAAAATTAAAAAGTGAAAACTAAAATCTAAATTAAAGAGATATTTTGCAATGAAACAAGAATGAAAAAGAAAAGATGTTGAATGTGCATTCGGAGTTCTGCAATCGTGTTTTGCAATTGCTGCAGGTCCGTCACGTTTTTGGAGAAGAGAGGTCCTACATGATATAATGACCACATGTATTATACTGCATAACATGATAATTGAGGACGGGCGTGATCTTAATACACCAATTGAAGATGCGCATGAGTGTCCAACTCCTACGGTAGAAATGGTAGTAGATAAAGATCACCGATTTGAATAATTTTTAATTCGACGCAAAAAAATTAAGGATAAAGATGCGCATTTCGCACTTCGTAATGCATTAATCGAGCATTTATGGGATAATAGAGGCAAAAATTAAATATTTATGTGGTACTTAAATTAAATTTGACTATGATGTAATATTTATTTAATTATCTTTTATCAACGATTTTACTTTTTGTTAATTCATCCTTTAAAATAATTTTTTTAATAAATGATTATATAAGTGGTGAATGTGAATTATATATAATGAATATGAAAAAAAGAAAAAAGATAGTATTAGTTTGAAGGAAATAAAAAATAAAAAGTAAATAGAAGATAATAATATAATATAGAAGAGAGAGAAGATTTGGTGTAAAAAATGGTGTAATGATTGGAGTAAATTTGGCATTGCACCATTTTAGAGTAAAATTTGGTGCAAAAAATAGATTTAGCCTTGGAGATGGCCTAAGATTCAACATTCAACTCTAAACAATTTCTCGAAATTATTATTCAAATTTTAAATTTTTTTTAAATGCTCAAGATTTTAATCCAATCTTAGAATCAGTATTGTGACTCAAACATTAGTTCAACAAATTTAATCTATTTGGTTGGTGAAAATTTGATTTTTAAGGTACTCCATCATTGTAGAACAAGCCTAAATAGCGGGTTTAAATTTTGAATATGATTTTTTTGAAAGTTTTGGAGTGAGTGTTATTTAGACCTTTTAGAAATAGTATAAGGATGTTGTATATAAAATTTGAAGTTATATAATGGACATTTGGATTGGTTTTGGACAAGAATAACAACTGAAAATCATGAAAGAAATTTGTCAAAAGACGTTTGTATAAAGGTATATAAAATTATATAATAGTATATAAGAGGTGTTTATACACCCATATACACTATTATACAATATTATACACTAGTATAAAAAAACTGACTTCATCTTCTCCCTTGATTCTCTTTCGAAATTTAACTCAAGCTTAATTCAAATCTACTCCAAGTTACTTCAGATTTAAGTTTTGAACTCCTCTTGATGTTTTCAATTGATTAGAACCACACCCAATTCAAACAACTAACAAACTCGAAAACTAAAATATGAAATTGGACTAAAATCTACTCCAAATTATTTCAAATTTAAATTTTAAGTACCTCTTGATTTTTTTGGTCGATTGGAATAACACAAAATTCAAATGCATAAAAAAGATATATAAAAAAAAAGTTAAACCACTTTCAAAATTTTTAACTATATTTATGCAGATAAAAAAAAGGAGGAACTTAAGGTGTGTGCCCAATCACGGAGTTTCTCACCAATCATGACAAACATAAAACATTATTGGTGTAATGATAACTTAAATACTCAAAAGTTAAATTTATTATTCATGGACAAATCGTTTAGAACTTTGCTCATTTCAACTGAAAAGATGAGCATAAAGATGGACATGACACATAAATATGGTAGCGTCTAGTATTAATATATACTACAACGGCATATTCAGAGGCGGATCTAGAATTTTTAATATATGGGTATACTATTAAAAAAAGTAGGAAAAAATATATTAAGTGGGAATTGATATTCCTCTTGGTAAATAACTCTACCTTTAACCAAGTGTACCATTCAATCATCTTGGAGCATGTGTGCCAACAAATAATATTATACCAATTTTAGAAAATATGTATATAAAATATCTAATTTTACGGAAAGACCATGGGTTCACCCGCCCATATTTTTGGTTATACATCCGCCCCTAGACATACCATATTCTTATGTATCATTTTGATTTTTGAATATAATTGGGGTAATTGAGGCTACAATACTTGTGTAAATTATATAGAGTCAACAACTAATGAATTACACATTAAGTTATTATTTTTTTGAAAATAAGAAGAGAGAAAAGAAAAAAAAAATTTGAAGTAGGTCTTTAATGATGGGCTAAGGAGTGAAAAATGTCAAGTTATATACAAAGTAAGTTAAATTAGGTAAGAAGCTAAAATATGAGCTAATTTTGGTTACATTGTTACGCCAATTGAAAAATAGAGTAATTTTGTCTTTTGGTAATACTAGTAAATTGTAACCTACACCTTTGTTTTTGGGATCGGGATAAGTTGAACAGCGGATAGTAACTTAAATTCATCCATCTTAACACTTTTTCATTTATTTAATCTTTCTTAAATATCCAAAAAATTGAGAGACAAGGTCATGTGATCTCTCTAAGATCTAAGCAATACTAGCTTTAATAACAAATTATCTTTACTCTTCATTGTTTCTCTCCAAGGAATTATTCGTTTTGCTTCCCCGTTTTAACATATTTTATGCTCGAATGATTTTCTATGATTCGGCTGTCTTTTAAAAATACAAAATCTTGTCATTAATTTATAGAAAATAGAGATACTGTCGACAACTTTCAGTAATTGGCACTATGATCTTGGTCTAATCTTAGAAAAAGGATTCAGATCCGTCAGACAGATAGGAAAAAGGAAAAACTTCATTAATTTTTCTTGAAATTTAAGGGACGCTGAATTGCTTGGTGTCGTACTTCTAAAATCTAACTTATTTTTGAAAAGTGTTTTTTAAGATCTGTTAGTTAGTGTTGACTAATTAATTTGAAAATGCTTTCGAACAGTAATTATTGTTTGACCAAACTTTTGAAAAATGTCTTTAAATAATTTTTTTTAAAAGTTCTTAGCCAAATACTTTGACCAAGTTTTTTTTTTTACTTGTGGCCAAAAATGAGTACACCAAAAAAAAGCTATAAAACTGAAAACGAAAAGTCTAAAACTAACATTATATCATTTGAAATATCAATTTTTACTTTCATTTGCATTTCACTAAAACGTTAGACTTAAATTTTAAGATTGATTGCATATCCTAGTCCTAGGTGCTACAACTTATGTATTTTCACCTCCATGTGCATTATTTACCCTAATTTAGCGTTTTATATTTTCCATAGCCATTATGACTATATAATCCCCTCTCGTAACTTGTACCCTAATTTAGCTCTCACACCAAGAGACACTTTGACCTTCCTGGAGTTATAGGTGATACTTAGGTTAAACTCCCCCCCCCCCCCCCCCCCCCCCCCCCCCCTTCCGCCCCATCCCACTAAAAAAAAAATGCATAAAAGTGCACAAACACACATGCATGGTATGATCCTTGCAAATAATCTAAATTTCAAGTAGCTGACTAGTTGTAAAAATAAATAAACAACATAATTGCTAATAATTGCTCTATACAATTTGCTAATCCAAGGTAAAAGAAATTTGCATCTTCTACTAATTCAATCACGTCTTACACCAAATTTTATAGGTAATAATGTGTTTCAATTGAATCCCCTCCTTGGAAAATTTTACTTTCCAAATTGGGCAAAGACAAATTTGTTTTGGTTGTATATTAACTTTTGAATAAAATTCTAGTAGTAGTAAAGAGGTATAAAAGTGGCTTTAGATCACACATATTTAAATGGGTATTGTTACTTATAATCCGCGTCAGAAATTATATATTCGGTAACTAAAAAAGTATATTAAATTTGTATAATTTTTATATATAACGTACAGAAGGCATATATATATATATATATATATATATATATATATATATTCTAGTTTCTTGCTATCACTTTGTATAATTTTGGCTTCACTACAGTACACAATAAGAGTTTATGATTCTCAATATAAGAGATTTTTCTTTTCTTTTTTTTTAACGATTTTCTTTTTACATTTCTAGGAAGGGGACTTTATTTAATAAGCTTGAAAAGAGAGCTAGAAATGTAAATATTTACCAAAAAGATTTTGTTAAGTTGCTGCAATATCAAGTGCCATGGTGATTTGGAAAAGTATTGAAGGAAAGGCCCATCACAGGAACAGCGAAAGAGGTTTCCAATAGTAGACGTTGCTGAAAGGCGTCCAATGATCCGCCACTTTCCATTATGTCTTTCACCGCAGATTGATAATATTCTTTCAGCTTTTTTAGCATACATGTGTAGTGCAATTTCAGCCACTTCAGTCGGACTCGCCGGAAAAGCTTCACGACGGAGAATCCACGGCGAGGGTTTTTCTCACCTCCTAGTCTCACCGTCGGCAACCGCTTCTTCCTGAATGTAATTTTCCGGCGAGCTGGGACCCACCGGAATACGGTGGTTGGATGGGCATGGCTGATACTTTTTGGGACAGTACTGTTAGGATTTGTAGCCATGATTATCGAAAAGGAATGGGGAGAATGGGCAATGGATTGGAGATACTAATATATGGAGTTAGAGAGAAGATAAGTTGATGATGAGCTGCAGAACTGCTAATGGACATGTGCATCTGCTTAAATTAAGGTTCACATCTCCTGCGTTTTAATTAGGTTTCTTGTATTATATATATTACCTATGGTTATAAAACAATAAAAGAAGTAGAAGAATATGTAGAGAAAAGTAGGGAGAGGAATTTTTATTGATTTGGGATGATTTATGGAATATGATCCTTTTATTTATAGGAAAAAGTAACTTAGCCACCAAGTAACAAACCCTAAAATATTTCTAAAATATAGATATATTCATCATTAATAAAATATTATTTATAACACTTCCCCTTGAATGTCTATTCAATATGTAATGTGTCTCGTTAAAACCTTAACTAAAATAAATTTAGTGACAAAAAATTCCAGTGAAGGAAAAGAGTACACATGTTTAATAATACGCTTTCTAGTTGTCTCTTTAAAAACTTTGCAAGGAAAATCCAGTGAGACAAAACCTTGTAAGAGAAAAAGAGTACAACGCGTATTAGCTCTCCTCGTGAGAGCATCAATTCACATCTTTAAGTCTTTGCGTTCTTGTGCACCATCTTCAAAAGATCGTTGGTAGAGATTCGATAAACAAATCACTCATATCAACTTGTATGAATACGTTGCACCTTGAAATTATCATTCTTAATAGTTATGTAACATTTTCATATAATATCGCAGAATGGATTTTTCAATATCTCCATAGAGCTAAAAATTTTCGCTATCACATTATCATGCTTATAGTTATAGCAAGATACATATGTGCACAAATTGCACTTAGAATGTGGTACATCGGAAACAAAAGTTATATATGCTTTAAGCGATTTAAATCCTTTAGGGATTGTCATAGAAGTCATTAATAGACTTTAGATGCATATAAAATTTACATGTCATGCTAGACATCTAAGATAGATAAAAGTGATTGTACACACTATTAACTTTATACTTTCAAGTGTTGAAACTGCAGGTCCAAAACAACATGTCTTTCATATGAAAGCAATTCTACTTGAATTGTTTCGCTAGACTTAAGATCCTCATATATATATTTAGCGCTATCATAGATGTCTTCGACAAACATTTTATATCGGTTCCAATATTTTTTTATAAAGACATAACATAAAGATATCTTCCTTCATATTTTCAGGCAGCTGAACCTCTCCTGAGATTTTATGAAGTATTATGTCATGTGATCTTCTAGATCACTGGCCAAAACTCACACTTGGAGAACTTGGCATAAAGCTTCTCTTCCCTCAATCGATGTAACACAATCCTCAAATGTTGGGCATGCTCCTCCTGGCTACGAGAGTACACCATGATATCATTAATGAATACTATGAAAAACGAGTCGAGATAAAATTGAGATACACTGTTCATTAGATGTATGAAAGTTGTTGAGGCGTTGGTCAGCCTAAAAGACATCATAAAGAACTCACAATGACCATAACAGGTCCTGAATAGTGTCTTTAGAATATCTGAGTCCCGAATCTTCAACTGGTGATACCCTGGCCTCAAATCAATCTTGGAGAATACCCTCGCTCCCTGAAGCTGGTCAAATAGTTCATCAATACGCAACAAAGGTACTTGTTCTTGACTGTGACTTTGTTCAACAGCCTGTAATCAATGCACATTCTCATAGTAACATCATTCTTATTTACAAATAGAAATAATGCACCCCAAGGTGACATACTAGGCCTAATAAATCCCTTATCAAGAAGTTCCTGAAGTTTCTCCTTCAACTCAGTTGGTGCCATAAGGTACGGAGGAATAGAAATAGGCTGAGTGCCTAGTACCAAGTCAATATATAAGTTAATATCCCTGTCGGGCAGCATGCTAGGTTGGTTTGCAGGAAACAATCCAGAAAATATCATACCACTGGAACAGAATCAATAGTAGGGGTCTCATCACCAACATCCCTCACAAAGGCCAAATAAGATAAATAACCCTTCCCAACCATCCGCTGGGCCTTCAAGTATGAGATCACTCTATTGGGAACGTAGTCTAGAGGACCTCGCCACTCAATTCGTGGCAACCCCGGCATCGCCAACGTCGCGGTCTTAGTGTGACAATCTAGAACAACATGACATGGGGACAACTAGTCTATACCCAAGATAACATCAAAATCAACCATACTAAGCAACAAGAGATCAACTCTAGTCTCGACGAGCGGCATCCGCTGGGCCTTCCCAACAGTCCGCTGCACCTTCTATAGCTTGTGACTTATGATTTATCCAGGTTTTAGGAACACTGTGTATACTCGAGTGCTGGGTTATTTGTACATTCCGAGGGACATTTTATTATTTTATAGTTATCTATTGTAGTCTTGTTGTTCAATTCTGTTATGCCTCAATTTGCACTTACCTAGTCGTAAAGACTAGATGCCATCACGGTATCTTAAGTAGGGAGATTTGGATCGTGACAGAGGGCAGGGACGCATTCGAGATAAAGGTCGCATGGCTAGTGTATAAGTTCACAGAAACGAGTTTTGGCTTATTTTATCTCAAATCCTTCATGGTATCCGAGTTTGGGGCGATTTTGGAGGAGCTTCTTCGTCGCCCATCACTGGGTAAGTGATTTGTTCCCATTGTGAGTTATATACATGAATTATAAATGGATTGGAACATGAAAATTAGTAGAAATTGTGGGATTTTGGTAGAAAACCTAGAAATTGGAAATTTTGAATTTTGACCACGAAATTGGACCTGTAATTTTGAATAAATTATATATTTCAGTTCGTAATGTTATGGGTAATGATTACCCTAAACAAATTTCGGAATCCGTACACGTGGGCCCGAGGTTTACTTTATTGACTTTTCGAGCAGAGTTGGAAATTTGTCTAAATTGATTTGTTATGAGTATTAGACTATATATTTAAGGATTTGCACGTTGATTGACTAGTTTTGGAGCGACGGGCACCTGTTTGAGGTGTTGGTGCGGCGTTAGCGCCGGTTATGGAACTTCATAGCGAGGTAAGTCTCTTATCTAATTCTGTGAGGGGTAAACTACCCCTAGGTGTTGCCATTAATATGTGGTACTTATTGCAGGGGCTACGTAGATAACGGGAGTCCGTACGCAACTATATTCGTATTATTGTCCGGCAAGACTCTCGTTCATGCCATGCTATAACTGTACCATTTGAGTTGTCTCTTGCCTATTAGGTTCATTTACTACATGTTACAATTTGAGACTAGACTTGTATAGAGCTGTAGACTTGCTATTGTAGAGATCGGATGAACTTCATGATTTGCCATAGAATAATTGTACTCTTCTTATGAATTTCTCCAGCGTTATGCGTTCTCATCGAAGGGTTTCCTCAAAGTTTCCAAAAACTCACCTGTCCCTTCGTGATGGGGTCAAGGACCTGTCAAAGCTTCTTATTCTAATGGGATCAGGTCGTTTGCCTCGGTAGGATAGATGAATCTATAGTTCGTGTCGTTCGATCCTCGGCTGTGCGTACACCTTATGGGATCGGGTCGTTCGCCTCGGCATGATTATGTACAATACTCTCATATGAGTGGGCCGTTCCCCTCGACAATATATAATAGATGTATCTATGGTTATATACCAAATTATGATGTGATCGGGTCGTACGCCTCAGCATTTTTGTAAAATACTCCTATGGAATCGTGCGTATTATTTGTCAAAAGGCCAGTGTATTTGGGAGTTTTCCTGATTTGAATTATGACGACCCATCTAGTGAGGTCCATTATATATATACTCCGGTGGATGAGGTGACTGCTAATTGAGAGTTGAGCTTATTGTTGAGAGAACGATTGTATCACATATTTATGCTTGTTTATTTCGTTTATTTACTCTACACATATATGTTTACTTCTTACTGTATCAGTCTTATTGGACTACTAGTAAGTGTCGATGTCGACCCCGCATCACTGTTTCTCTGGGGTTAGGCTGGATAGTTACTGGGTACGCGTTGATACGTACTGATACTATACTTGCTGCACATTTTTGTGCAAGTACATATACATTTGGTGATCCTTTGAGTGCAGAGGCACGACTATTGCGGGGACTTACCATGAGTTGCATTTCATGTTACGATCCATAACCTGCAGAGTCTCCATCAGAGTTATTTATATCCTGCTGTCTAATTTGGATTCCAGATAGATGTTGTATTTTATTATACTTCCTAGTTGATGCTCATGCACTTGTGACACCGGATTTTGGAGGTGCTTATGAGTTATTCATTATTGTAGTGGTGAAAAATGTTATCATTGAACTTGTAAACTGTATTTCTTACTATTAAATGAAGGAAATTTTGATTTAAAAAATAATAAAATAAGTAATTAAGTTAATATTGGCTTCCAAGATGACGGTGTTAGACACCATCACGACCTTTAATGGATTTTGGTTTGTGACAAGTTATTTGAAAAATAAACCAAATATCCATCTCGTATTTTGTCCGGAAACCAAAATTAAATTCCTTTCAACAAAAGGTACATATATTGCATCCTTTAAATTAATGTCTTAGTTTAACAAGTAATACGGCAAATTTCATGAAATCAGTGTGGAGTTGAGGTAAAACATTAAATAGATCATAATAAGTCAAAACACTAAGTGATAAAATTCAGACTGTATTACACACACACACACACACACACACAAATACAAGCATCTTGAATAACAAATTTCGATGGAAAAAGAATCATTCATGCCGAATATATTATATAATACAAGAATTATACAATCTAGAAAGAAACATAACCAAGATAGAGAGCATATTGTTATTTTCAGTCTATTGTATATAACCATTTAATACGAAAATTTTAAACACTCTACGCATATATGTATTCGTGCATCTTGAATAACAATTTCGATGAAAAAAGAACTACTCATGCAACATACATATGTAATGCAGATTATTCACTCTAATAATTAAAACAGACCCAACTCAGATGGAGATTACACTGTTAATTTAAGTCAAGTGAACATCATATTTAATAGCTCTAGTTCCATTATGTAACGACCCGACCGGTCGTTTTGAGCTCTAGTTCCATTATGTAACGACGCGACCGGTCGTTTTGAGCTCTAGCGCGTTGTTCGATAGTTTGAGGCCATGAGCAGTTCCACTTCAGGTATTATGACTTGTACGCATGGTCAGAATTAAATTTCGGAAAGTTCGGGGATGAATTGGAAAGAGAATTCTCATTTCGAAAGCTTTAAGTTGAAAGAATTGACTAATATTGGATTTTGATTAATCGACCCCGAAATCGGGATTCGAAGGTTCCAACAGGTTTGTATGATGCTTTTGGGCTTGGGCGTATGTCCAGATCGGCTTTCGGAAGACCCGGGAACGTTTCGGCACATGTTGTGGAAGTTAGCATTTTTGGAAGAATTTCATAAGTTTGGGTTAAAGTGTATTTCAGCGTTATCAATGTCTATTTGAGATTTCGAGTTTGGGAATAGCTCCGTGTGGTAATTCTGGTATTGGGAGCGTGATCGAAAGTGAATTCGGAGGTGCGTTGGTCATTTTGGAGTCACTTAGCTAAAGATAGAAATTTGAAGGTTTTTGAGGAGTTTGACCGGAAATGGACTTTTTGATATCGAGGTCAGAATCCAATTTCAGAAGTTGGATAGGTCTGTAATGTTGAATATAACTTGCGTGAAAATTTGAGGTCAATCGGATGTGATTTGTTAGGTTTCGTCATCGAATGTAGAAGTTTGAAGTTCTAAAGTTCATTAAGCTTGAGTTGAAGGTCGATTCATGATTTTAACAATGTTTGATGTGATTTGAGGTCTCGAGCAAGTCCGTAATGTGTTATGGGACTGGTTGGTATGACTGGATAGGGTCCCGGGGGCCTCGGGTGGATTCCGAATGGTAAATGGATCGAATTGGAATTTGGAGGAAAAGTTGTGATAACTAGGGATTTTAACGTGTGTTATTCTCCTTCTTGCTTACGCTTTGATTTTAAATTCTTACAAAATAGTCCCAAAAGGCTCATAAGTTGTGCTTGATTGCAGGTTTGATGGACAAAATGATGAAATGTCAAAATTCGGCTCAAAAGGAGTGAAACCTGCTTAAGTATCAAAGACAAGTCAAACTCAGGACAAACAGGCCTCGTGCGGCCGCACTACACTTTGTGCGATCCGCACTAGGGGGATTCAAAGGGTATTATTCAAGGCACAAAACCTAGTGCGGCCGCGGTACACTTTGTGCGGTCTGCACTAGGTAGATTCAGAGAGTTGGAAATTAAGGCTTCAAGCAAAGTGGCCGCACTCCATATTGTGCGGTCTGCGGTGAAGGCTCCGCGGCTACACCACCATTATGTGCGGTCCGTATAAGAAAAGTTCAGAGAGTTGAAATTGCCAAAGATTAAGCCCATGCGGTCCGCGGTCATGTTTGTACGGACCGCGCTAGCTGCCTCCGCGACATCGGCCCATTCTGCGTGGTCCGCGGAGCCCAAGTTTTGAAGTCCAAGAGCCTAGTGCGGCCGCGGTCCATTCTGTGCGGCCCGCACTGACCCCGCAAGTGCATTTTTGTCCAGTTTTTCCAGCTTAGTATAAATAGAACATTTTGCCATTTTTAGGGCATTAGTTAATTTCAGGCTTTGAGCTGTACTCGTGAGACTCATTTTGTAGCCATTTTGGGCACTTTAGCTTAGTTTTAACAGTAGATTCTTGTATTTTACTTTAGTAATTAATTATTATGTCTTCTTCTTCGTCTATTTCTCTATTTTCTTGTTCAAGCATGAGTAGCTAAACCCATTAGCTAGGGTTGTGGCTCAATGCTGCTGTGGGTAATTGATGGGTGTTGTGATTTAATGTTAGATTGACTATGGTGTTTGTATTTGGGTCAATTTTATGGTTTAATTTATGAAT
The DNA here is from genome assembly GCA_026770625.1 of Nicotiana glauca. NCBI lineage: Eukaryota > Viridiplantae > Streptophyta > Magnoliopsida > Solanales > Solanaceae > Nicotiana > Nicotiana glauca. Next base: position 69,947 of record MU721211.1, on the reverse strand, counting down.
TGGTGGTTGCAAACACTGGTTTGTTTCTAAGTTGATTTGGCTCTTCTTGAGAGAGAGAGCCTAAATCTCCAAAATTGTTCCAACAAGGAATTGGGATGGACTCAAGAGAATTGATACTCCCAATTAAACGGTTAAACCTCGAGAGAGTAATTACCTGACTTGAACCCTAGTTGCTTGAGCTAATTTTCCTATCCATTTGGTCTCGAGAGAGTCAATTGGGCAAAATCACTCTCTCTACCGAGAGGTGTGAGAGTGGGTAAAATTATGCAACGGTTATACATATTTCCCCAATTATGTCAATCGAGCCTTAGAAGCAATTACCCATCAATTAGCCACCTAGGTGAAAGTCACTACCATAGTGCCCCTTAATATATTAGATACAACTTTAGCAATTATCTTGTAGCATAATCTAGTTTTAATTAGTAGTTTGATAATAGTAGTTTATAAAAGAAAAACCCAAAAATGCTGGAAGTGACATTTGGAACAATTACGCGATTCTAGTCTCGAAAGATACCCAGCTCCAATTTCTATCTCTCTGAGGAATTCGATCCGGACCCTCATATCGGGTAAAAGCTATTGCGACCCTCTCTTCCTATTTTGTAGTAGTGTGGAGTTAGCTGTGATCACTTTTTAGCGCCGTTGCCGGGGAGCTAACAATTTTGGCTATTTGTTTAGTTAGTTTTGTGTTTTGTTCTTCTTTACTTCTTGTTTACTAATTTTGTTTGTGTAGATTACTCAGGTACCAATGGCTCTCAATTCTAGTGACCCTCTTGGCAATGTGATTGCGGGGGAGGAGGTAGATGATCTTGATCAAGATAAGGTTCCTATATTACCTCAAGATCAACGTAGAGGCACTCATGCAAATACAAATGACAACAACAATGTCCCAGACCCTCCTCTGCCACCGCCAATAGTGGCTCCAAGAGTCCTCCCAAATCAAGGGTATGCGAGTGCCATCATTCCTCCCCGAATCCGGGTGGGGAACTTTCAAATCTCAAATGTCATATTGACCTTGCTCGAGCAACGCGGGTATTTCCCGGGCGCCTTCGATCAAAATTCCTACAAGCATCTAAAGGGGTTCGTAGATACATGTTGGAGGAGCAAGCAAACAAATGTGTCCGAAGATGTCTTAGGTTGAGACTTTTCCCGTTCTTACTTCGGGGAAAGGCATTAGATTGGCTAGAGAGAATCCCCAATCATTCCATCACCACTTGGGATGAGTTGGCGGATAAATTTATTGCTAAGTTCTTCTTATCCGGGCATATGACGGCACTTCGAGATAAGATATTGGCTTTCAAGCAAGAGCCAACAGAACCTTTGCATGAGATATGGGAGCGGTTTAGAACTATGGTGAAAGAGTTCCCTAATAAGGATATGACCGAATTGATGATTCAACAAACCTTTTATCGGGGCATCAACACCACTAATCAATGCATTGTGAATCAACTGGCCGGAGGCAACTTCATGAAGCTTCCCTACAATGAAGCTTGTGATATTTTGGATGAAATGGACGACACTTCTTTAGCATGGCAAAGTAGAGAGAATGTTCCCCAAGGCGACCCCACGGTCAACTATTTGCACAAGGAATTGCATGATCACGGTCAAGCTATTGCCGAGCTTACTACTACTATAAATCAATTTGCAAAGGCGCAATTGCAACAAGTCTAAAATCCTCGTCAAGTCAATGCCATGGAAGGAGTAAATATGTTTAAGAGAAGGTAAATAGGGCAACAATCTCAAGGGAATTGTGATCAATATGATGATGGTGGTGGTTTTTCAAATGAGTGTTATGATGAACCAAATTAAGAGGTACAATATATGAACAATTTTCAAGGCAATAGAGGCAACTCTTCAAACCAACAATGGCGACCCCAAGGAAAATGGGGCAATCAACAACAAAGTTGTGGCAATTGGAACAACAACAACCAAGCCGGTAATTGGGGGAACAACAATCAAGGCAACCAAGGGAATTGAAATGGTAATAACAACAATTGGAACAACAATTGTCAAGGCGGGTGGAACAACAATGGAAACCAAGAAAACCGGGGGCAAGGCTTTCAAAGGCCCCCGATGTACCAACAACCAAACAATCCACCTCCGTTTCAATCTTAAGGGTCTAGTTCTTCAGATAATGATATGGGAAGAATAGAAATGATGTTCGAACAAATGATGAAGAAGAACCAAGAATCCGATGCTCAATTGGCTTCTCACAATACCTCTATTCGGAATTTGGAGGTGCAAATAGGCCAAATCTTTCAATTGTTAAATATTCGTCCTAACGGTGCTCTACCAAGTGATACGGTAGTGAATCCGAAGGGTGGGAACAATCATGTGATGGTGGTTACAACAAGAAGAGGGATAGGCGGTGATGTGAATGCCTCGACAGAAAAGTAAGTTGTTGATGATGATGTTGGGTTCCAAGAATATATGAGTCCTTTGATAGTTGAAGATGTGTTTGAGAACAATGTGAACAATGAAGTGAGGATAGATATTTATGAGGCCGAGGTGGAAAATCAAGATGTTGTGAACCCGTCTAGGGAACACGTGATAGACATACCCGAGCCGGTAGTGCCCAAGGCCAAGGCACCTTTGCCTAGGCCACCTCTGCCATATCCTCAATGTTTATCTAAGCAAAAGAGTGACAACCAATTCAAAAAGTTCATTGAAATGATGAAGAGCCTTACAATAAATGTGCCTTTGGTGGAGGCAGTTGAGCAAATGCCGGGGTATGCAAAGTTTATGAAGTATTTGGTGACAAAGAAGAGGTCGATGGAGTGTGAAATAATTAAAATGACTCATCAAGTGAGTGCTATCGTACATTCTATGGCCCCCAAATTTGAATACCCCGGAGATTTTACTATCCCTTACACTATCGGTAGTGCGGAGTTTGCCAAGTCCCTTTCTAACTTGGGGGCTATCATAAATTTGATGCCTTATTTGGTCCTCAAGAATTTGGTAATTGGGCAACCTAGGCCAACCTCAATCAGAATTCAAATGGTGGATTGATCGATGAAGCGACCCTTGGGCATAATTGATGATGTGCTTGTTTGGGTGGACAAGTTTATATTGCCGGCCGACTTTGTCATTTTGGATTGTGAAGTGGACTTTGAAGTCACAATTATTCTAGGAAGACCTTTCCTTGCAACGGGGAAGGAATTGGTTGATGTTGAGCGGGTGAGCTAACTTTACAAGTGGGAGATGATAAGGTATTCTTCCATGTTTGCAAATCCATGAAGCAACCCAATAGCACCATGGTGTGCTCGTTTGTTGACATTGTCACGACTGTGATAGTGGATGGCACAAGTTCTATGATTAATGTGGAGGATCCCTTTGAGTTCGTGCTTCTAAATCTTGATGTTGATGATGATTCTAGTAGAGTGGAGTGTGTAAATGCTTTGCATGGTATGGGCTCATATTCTTATAACCCTAGGAAATTGTCCTTGGATCTTGAAAATTGGAAAACTCCACCAACTAAGCCATCTATTGAGGAGCCACCGGTGTTGGAGTTGAAACCACTTCCTCCACACCTCAGGTATGAGTTCTTGGGCTCAAATTCTACTTTACCAGATATTATTTCTTCTTGCCTCACTAACTTGCAGGTAGACGCCACTTTGGCGGTTCTCAAAAGGCGGAAGAAAGCAATTGGGTGGACATTGGCCGACATTCGGGGAATAAGCCCTGCATTCTGCATGCATAAAATCATTTTGGAGGAGGATGCAAGGCCTTCCTTAGAACACCATATGAGGCTCAATGAGGCAATGCAAAAGGTTGTGAAGAAAGAAGTGATCAAATAGCTAGATGCGGGTATGGTGTATCTAATCTCTAATAGCTCATGGACTTCTCCGATATAATGTATGTCAAAGAAAGGTGGGATGAGTGTGGTGACAAATGACAACAATGAACTTATTCCCACTCGAACCATTACCAGGTGGAGAGTTTGCATGGACTACCGGAAGCTAAATAAGGTGACCCGAAAGGATCATTTCCCGTTACCGTTCCTAGACCAAATGCTTGATTGCCTTGCGGGACGTGCTTTTTATTGCTTTTTGGATGGATACTCGGGGTATAATCAAATTTTAATTGCCCCGGAGGACCAAGAGAAGACCATATTCACATGCCCATATGGTATATTTGCTTTCTCCCGGATGCCGTTCGGGTTGTGCAATGCTCCGGCGACCTTCCAATAATGCATGATGGTTGTTTTCACCGACATGGTGGAAGACATATTGGTGGTCTTTATGGATGATTTTAGTGTGGTTGGTGGCTCATTTGAAGCGTGCTTGGGTAACACCAACCTAGTGCTCAATTGGGAAAAATGCCATTTCATGGTTAAAGAGGGTATAGTGTTGGGCCACAAAATTTCTAAACGTGGGAATGAAGTAGACAAAGCCAAGATCGAGGAGATTTCAAGGCTCCTTCCCCCCAATTATGTCAAAGGGGTGAGGAGTTTTCTGGGACATACGGGGTTCTACCGGCAGTTTATCAAGGATTTTTCAAAGGTTGTGAATCCCCTTTGCAAGTTGCTAGAGAAAGATGCTAAGTTTGTTTTTGATGAGAAATGCATGGAGGCCTTCAAACTTCTCAAGCATAAATTGACCACTACCCCGAGCATTACCGCACCATGATGGACCTTACCTTTTGAGCTCATGTGCGATGCAAGTGACGTTACGGTTGGGACTGTTTTGGGCCAACGAGTGAACAAAATGTTCCATCCTATGTACTATGCAAGCAAGACTATGAATGAAGCTCAAAGGAACTACACGGTGACGGAGAAGGAATTATTGGCTATTGTGTTCGCCATAGAAAAGTTTAGGCCATACCTTATGGGGGCTAAGGTCATTGTGCATACCGATCATGCTGCCCTTAGGTATTTGATTACAAAGAAAGACTCAAAGGCAAGGTTGATGAGATGGATGCTACTACTCCAAGAATTTGATCTAGAAATTATGGACCGATAAGGTAGTGAGAATCAAGTGGCGGACTATTTATCCCGCTTGGAGGAGTAGGGGAGGCCTTGTGATGGCCTAGAAATTAATGACTCATTTCCCAACGAACAACTCGTTGCGGTGTCAATGAATGAAATGCCATGGTTTGCCGATGTTTCTAATTACCTCCTGACCGGAATAATCCCTTGTGAGATCTATTCTAACCAAAGGAAGAAGCTCAAGCGGGATAGTTTGGATTTCTATTGGGATGAGCCGTACTTGTTTAAGATTTGCACGGATGGTGTGATTCGAAGGTGTGTCCCGGAGGGAGAGCAATTGAGTATTTTGGAGGCTTATCATTCATCCCCCTATGGTGGCCATCATGGAGGGGTGAGAACGGCTTCAAAAGTTTTGCGTTGTGGTTTTTAATGGCCAACCTTGTTCAAAGATGCAAGTGATTTAGTGAAAAGGTGTGATCAATGTCAACAAGCGGGCGGGATTTCCAATAAAGATAAGATGCCTCGAAACACAATTCTTGAGGAAGATATCTTCGATGTTTTGGGGAATCGATTTTATTGGCCATTTTGTTAGCTCGTGTGGGAACACCTACATTCTTGTAGTGGTTGATTATGTGTCAAAATAGGTTGAGGCCGTGTCCTTGCCCAACAATGAAGCTAGGAGTGTGGTGGCATTTCTAAAAAAAGAGCATTTTCACAAGGTTTGGTACACCACGGGCAATCATTAGTGATGGAGGATCGCATTTTTGCAATAGAGCTTTTGATGCCTTGCTCTCCAAGTATGGTGTCAATCACAAAGTCTGTACACCTTATCATCCTCAAGCAAGTGGCCAGGTTGAAGTGTCAAATAGGGAAATTAAGAGCATTTTGTCCAAAACTATCAATGCCAATAGGACCGATTGGTTCAAAAAGTTAGATGATGCTCTATGGGCTTATCGGACCACTTAAAAGACCCCAATTAGTATGTCTCCGTACCGGTTGGTGTTTGGGAAAACATGTCACCCACTAGTGGAATTAGAGCATAAAGCCATGTGGGCCTTGAGGATGCTTAATCTTGAGTGGGATGTTGCGGCCAATCTTCGTGTTGAACAACTCAATGAACTTGATGAATTCTGGTTCCATGCATACTCTAGTCCGTCCTTGTATAAGGACAAGATGAAGTACTTTCATGACAAATATACTCGTGGAAAGGAGTTCAATGTTGGTGATTCGGTCCTCTTGTTCAACTCTCGTCTAAGGTAATTTCCGGGAAAGCTGAAATCAAAGTGGAACGGATCATTTGAAGTTTTGTGTGTGACCCCATTTGCTGCTCTAGATTTGAAGAACAAAAGTGGTGAAGTCTTTAGAGTGAATGGGCACCGTGTCAAGAATTATCTTGGGAAGTTCGATGACATCCATGGCTGTGGTTCATTTCAAATGATGTGATGGTAACCCGCGTCGTGCCGCGATGTTAAATCAGGCGCTTCATGGGAGGCAACCCATGTGTTTTTCTTTTTGTTCTCTTTGATTTTCTTGGTAGTTAGGATTTATTTTGGGATAATTGGTTGTGAGATGTTGCAGGGATTGAGTTGATGCAGTGCAGGACATAATTGCAAAATTGCTGAGTCTCTGAAATTTCTAGTCGGCCGCACTAAACTTTGTGCGATCTGTACTAGTGTGAGCCAATATAAGGACTCTCTAAAGTTTGCCACCGCGACCACATGGCATTTTGTGCGGACCGCGGTGGACCTCTGCAGCCGCGGTCTATTTTGTGCAAACCGCAGAAGTTGCCTTCTCAAACTTCTTATGAACAAACCTAGTGCAGACCGCAGTCCGTTTTGTGCGGTCGCGCTGGTAGGTGAGTATGGGTCCCATAAGCTTTTCTATAAATAGACCCGAGGGACCCCCTTTTATCCTTTTCGCAAATTTCACTCTGAGAGACCTAAAACACTGTTCATCCCTCAATATTTGGGGATCGCACTGTTCATCCCTCAACATTGTGTTAATTCACTTCTTCTCAATATCTGGTAACCATTCACCTATTTAGTTTAGTTTAATTGTTTAATTTTATTTTATTTTCAATTTTATTATCCTGTAGCTTCTCTTTCTTCCCGTATTTCTTCAATTTTTAGGGTAGTTAGTTTTAAATGTTAATTTTTGTAGACTTAGGGAGCATAATTAAACTGGGTAATTGAGTAGGGACCATATCTAGGTGAAATTTGAACTAAAATAAAAAATCTCAAAACCCTAAATTATTGCCAGGTTTAGGCATCCACCGCGGACCACGGTAGTCTCACCGCGGCTGCATTACCGCTTTTCACGGGTCGCGATGATGAGATTCAGAGAGGTGCCTTTGACCAGTGCAGCCATACAACATTTTGTGCTGTCTGCACTGGCCCACTGCGGCCGCGATACCATTTTGTACGGGCCGCGGTGGTGAGATTTAGAGAGCTGTGTTTAGGGGATTTAAACCTGTGCGGACCGCGGTCATTTATGTGCGGTCCACAGTGGCCTCAATGCCGCCGCACTGCCATTTTGTGCGGTCTGCACTGGTCTGTTTCTGCAACTATGTTTGCAACTTTCTGCTTCTGTTCTGCAATTCATTATTCACATATGTCTCACTGTCTCTGCTAATACTAATAAAGTTAGATGCGTGTGTTTGCAGATAATGGTTAAACAACGAGGAGGCAAAATTTCAAAATAACCTGGGAGAGGTGATTCCTCCCGAGGGGGAAAAGGAAAGAGAATAGTCAAACTCACTCCCCAAACTCGAGAAAACATAAAACAAACCAGGAAGCTGATAAAAGCTGCAGATAGAGCTGCTTCTCATTCCTCGGGGAGTGAGTATCAATCGTCAAGGGATGTCTCTTCTGACTAAGTCCCAACTCATATCGTCACCAACTTCGAATTGATTGATGATGCTCCTCCTCCATCACCCACTATCCGGAGGCCAGTTAATATCGTTTCTAATTCAAATGAGGGGTCAGCAGTTGGTAGTGGGGATGACTCCACCTCCCCTACAACTTCATTATCTAGGGAGAGTGTATGCGGAGACGAGGAGGAGATGCAGGGAGCTAAGAGTGGTGAGCCTCAGGTGGGAGACATTGACTGAACTAGGAAGCCCACTATTTGGGAGGACAGATTTGTAAGCCAAGTGGCATATCATAAGTTTAGGGAGTGGTGGCCGGTGAGGCATTTGATACCGTAGAGGTGCTTTATTGACAAAGACTTACTACCCCACAACCCTAACATGCAAAGGGAATTTAGAACTAGACCGGGTTGGGATATATTTATGGAGAAGTGTGTAGATGCAAATGAACATATGGTCTAGGAATTTTATTTTAATATGGCCCACATCGTCAAGGGTTCAAAGTGACCAAGGGTCGAGATGAAAAGGTGTTGTTCGACGGGCAGTCTCTGAATGATTATTTGGGCTTCAATGAAGAGGACGAGACTCTATATTTGGCGATGTTGGAGATGGGAGAGGGAGTCCGCCCATGGTTAGCTCAGTACCTAGAAATCCCAGGTACCGTGCCTGAGTGGTTGACTGCGGGGGTAAAAATACTGAAGGGGACCCTGAACTTTGAAGCTAGGGGTTGGGAGACCTTTGTTTGCAGCAGGCTGGACCCTACTACACATGACCAGACTCTTCCTATCCACCAGGCTGTATTGGTTGCATCGATTATGCCAGGATACCCCATCAATGTGGGGAATGTGATGTCCCGCATCATCTCTCTTGTGGGTGCGGAATCTAACCAGAACTACCCTTTCCCCAACACCCTCTCTATATATTTCCGGGACTTGGAGGTGGAAAAGAAGCCATATGATGTCAAGGCCAAACCAGTTGCTCCATTCCCATGGTATAGTTTCAAGGGGCCAGACAACCCTAAGGACAAAAAACTACAAGGCCCCTACTTCTGCTTCAACTGGCCAGTTTGAAGAGCCAGTTGTGGTAGAGGCTTCCACTAAGTATGCCTCCACATTTGCTGCTATGCCTTCCGGACCTTCCACATCTGCTGACTTGCCTCCAGGTCCTTCTACCTCTGTTGGCCCGGAGATTCCATCCTCCCGGGCCTATCCTATCACTGCCCATCGGCTGAGCCAGACACTTCAGAGCCTGAACAACTGGATATATATTGCTTCATCCACGTTATCTACCTTGACCTCCACCATTGAGGCTCATTCGGCACCACAGCTAGCACAGGTCCCACAATCCATTGAGGATGCATTGAAGAAGATTTTAGAAAACCAGGAGAAAATCCTCAGTACCCAGAGTGCCTTGGTTAAGGCAATGGATTCACATGGCAAGGCTCTAAAGGAGCTTGCAAAGGAGTACAATAAGCGGCGCAAGACACGAGCCTCGAGGGAGTCCGTGAAGGAGTTGAGGGCGGATGTGGAGAGACTGAAGGTAGACTAGCTGCCTTTAGACTTATTGTTTAAGGACCCAGCTCCAGCCCCAGTGCCGGCAGCAGCCACAGATCCAGAGCAGACACATAGGCCTCCAAAGAATAGGAGGAAGATCCCTAGTGTAGATGATGCCATCATCCAGTTGGCGGATCCACCGGAGGCTTCCTCTAGTAGGCCACAGGGTGTAACGGAGCTAGAGCCAGTACAGGTCCAGGCCCAGGTCCCAACAGCTGATCAGCAGGATACCGGAAACCAGTCTGAGGTTCTCGAGCATTTCGAGGACCCAGGGACCACTCATGATCCTATGCAGACGAACGAGGCTTAGGGAGTCTTCATATCCTTTCCTTATACGTTTTGGTGCTTATTTTGTTAGTTGGCATTGGGGATAATGCCAGCTTTTATTTGAGGGGGTGTGCCATACATTTTATCCTTGGATGATTGTATATATATACTTTTTTAGTTTATGCTTTCTTTGATTTTCACTTGGTCTATATATAATCTTACATTTAGTTACTTTTATTGTACTTTTTATCTTTCCTATGGTCTGTATATAAAGTTACATCATTGTATATATTGATTCCCGTGGTATATTCACTTCCCTATTGTACATATTCATTCTATTTTTTTTATTTTCGCAAATTTTTTTCATTTTAGCTTTTTATATAGGCTCGTAGCCTTTTTTTTTGTTTTGGACGTTTTAATAAGCTTTTGGTTATCTTAATGCCACGATTCTTTCCAAATGTGGAGTTTTGTGTGAACCGGGTGGCTCTTTCCAATGATAGATGGTGTGACAACCTTCTTAAGGGTTTGAGTCCATTTTTTTTTTTGGGTCGTTTGTAGTTAAGGGCACCTCAAGCAAAGCTTCACTTGGGCTTAGCACATTTGCCTTTGATCCCATGGTCAAAGACAAAATGTTGTGTTTAGGATGGTGAAAGTCATGGCCTTGAGACTCTTGCATTGGCCGATAATCATCAAGTAGTTTTTCGGGACCATTATGTGCTCAAATCATATCTAAGGTCGTTATGGGCCCCGGACTCGATGTCTTTAGCAATCCCTTAGCTTGTGTGGTGAGAAATCGAATTGCGAGTCCAAGTCCCGAGCCATTGGTCTAGAACTTGCCCTGAATGTTTGTTGAGGAGAAATCTTAAGTGGAATTTGACTTGAGAAGTGATTATAGGCTCTCCTTGATCCAAATGATAATTGAACAAATTCCATAGCCTACCAATGATAACATCCCCAGTTAACCCTGTTGAGCCTTAGACCTTTTTTTCTTTGAAGAACCGTGTTACAAGCCTATACCCGTTCTAAAAGATACCCTCTCTTGGGGGTAGAGACGAGGATGACCACAAAGTGGTATAAGGCACAAAAATGAAGAAAAAGGAAAGGCAATGAAAAATAAAGAAAAGCACAAGACAAAAAGAATGCTCACATGTGAGAAAGAATAAAAAAAGGATTCAAGAAAAATAAAAGAAATAAAGGTGTGGAAAGTTGAAAAAGGAGAAACGGTTTGAATTGCATAAAAAAGAGTGACAATGTCTCTCTCTAACCCCTTAGAAAGAAGTGAAATGACTCAAAGAGTCAATAGAGTTGTGCCAAATGAATCAAAAGAAGTGCTTAAGGGAAGATTGAACCCACTTGAACAAAAACATGTCCTACCCAAACCCAAAATCCTTCACAATGACTCCACAAAAGCCCTATATGATCTTGAGTTGAATAAAGATTACATTAGTGGATACTTACATAAAGGGCAAGCATATGGTACCTAGAGCCGGTCTTAGCATGACAATCCAGAACAACATGATATGGGGACAACCAGTCCATACCCAAGATCACATCAAAATAAACCATACTAAGCAGCAAGATACCAACTCTAGTCTCGACGAGCGACATCCGCTGGGCCTTCCCAATAGTCCGTTGCACCTTCTATAGCTTGTGACTTATGATTTCTCCAAGTCTTATGAACACTATGTATACTCGAGTGCTAGGTTATTTGTACATTCCGAGGGGCATTTTATTATTTTATAGTTATCTGTTGCAGTTTTGTTGTTCAATTCTGTTTTCATTTCTGTTATTCCTCAATATGTTAGGCTTACCTAGTCGTAAAGACTAGGTGCCATCACGACATCTTACGTAGGGAGATTTGGGTCGTGACAGAGGGCAGGGACACGTTCGCGATGAAGGTTGCTTGGCTAGCTTATAAGTTCACATATACGAGTTTTGGCTTATTTTATCTTAAATATTTCACGGGAGCCGAGTTTGGGGCAATTTTTGGTGGAGCTTCTTCGTGATCTATCATTAGGTAAATGATTTCTTTCCATTGTGAGTTATATACATGAACTATAAATGGATTGGGACATGAAAATTAGTAGAAAATGTGGGATTTTGGTAGAAAACCTAGAAATTGGAATTTTTGAATTTTGACCACAAAATTGGACATGAAATTTCGAATAAATTATATATTTCAGTTCGTAATATTATGGGTAATTATTACCCTCAAAATATTTTGGAATACATACACGTGGGCTTGAGGGTTGCTTTATCGACTTTTGGAGTGGAGTTCGAAATTTGTCTAAATTGATTTGTTATGAGTATTCGAGTATATATTTATGGATTTGGACGTTGATTGACTAGTTTTGGAGCGACGAGCACTGGTTTGAGGTGTTGGTGCGGCGTTAGTGCCAATTATGGAACTTCATAGCGAGGTAAGTCTCCTGTCTAACTCTGTGAGGGGGAAACTACCCCTAGGTGTTGCCATTGATATTTGCTACTTATTGCGGGGGCTACCTAGATGACGAGAGTCCGTACGTATCAATATTCGTATTATTGTCCGGGAAGACTCGCGTCCATGTCGTGCTATAACTGTACGATTTGAGTTGTGTCTTGCCTATTAGATTCCTTTACTACATGTTACAATTTGAGACTAGACTTGTCTAGAACTGTAGACTCACTATTGTAGAGATCGGATGAACTTCATGATTTTCCATAGAATAATTGTACTCCTCTTACGAATTTCTCCCGCGTTTTGCGTTCTCATTGAAGGGTTTCCTCAAAGTTTCCATAAACTCACCTGTCCCTTCGTGAGTAGGTTCAAGGACCCGTCAAAGCCTCTTATTCCAATGGGATCGGGCTGTTCGCCTCGGCAGGATAGATAAGTCTATGGTTCGTATCATTCGACTCTCGACAGTGTGCACAACTTATGGCATTAGGTCGTTCGCCTCGGCAGGATTATGTACCACACTCTCATGAGAGTGGTTTGTTCACCTCGACAATATATAATAGATGTATCTATGGTTATATACCAGATTATGATGGGATATGGCCATACGCCTCGGCATTTCTATAAAATACTCCTATGGAATCGTGCGTATTATTTGTCCAAAGGCCAGTGTATCTGGCAGTTTTCCTGATTTGAATTATGACAACCCATCTGGTGAGGTCCATTATATACATACTCCGGTGGATGAAGTGACTGCTAATCGAGAGTTGAGCTTATTTTTGGGAGAACGATTTTATCACATAGTTATACTTGTTTATTTCATTTATTTACTCTACACATTTATGTTTACTTCTTATTGTATCAGTCTTATTGGACCACTAGTAAGTGTTGATGTCGACCCCTCGTCACTACTTCTCTTGGATTAGGCTGGATACTTACTGGGTACGCGTTGATTTACGTACTCATACTGTACTTGCTGCACATTTTTGTGCAAGTACATATACAACTGGTGATCTTTTGGGCGCAGAGGCACGGCTATTGCGGGGACTTACCGTGAGTTGTATTTCATGTTACGATCTGCAACCTGCAGAGTTTCCATCAGAGTCATTTATATTCTCCTGTCTAATTTGTATTCTAGATAGATGTTGTATTTTGTTATACTTCCTAGTTGATGTTCATGCACTTGTGACACCGGGTTTTGGAGGTGCTTACGGGTTATTCATTATTGTAGTGGTGAAAAATGTTATCATTTAACTTGTAAACTCTATTTCATACTATTTAATTGAAGGAAATTTCAATTTCAAAAATAATAAAATGAGTAATTAAGTTAATAATTTATTATTGGCTTGCCAAGCGATGATGTTAGACACCATCACGACCTTTAATGAATTTTGGATCGTGACAAGTTATTTGAAAAATAAACCAAATATCCATCTCATATTTTGCCCATAAACCGAAATTAAACTCCTTCGAACAAATGGTACATATATTGCTTCATTTAAATTAATGTCTTATCACTATCAAAAATAATTTAACAAGTAATACGACAAATTTATGAAGTCATTGTGGAGTTGAAACAAAACATTAAATAGATCATAATAAGTCAAAACACTAAAATATAAAATTCAAACTGTATTCAATATATACACACACACAAACATACACACAGACAAGCATCTCGAATAACGAATTTCGATGGGAAAAGAATCATTCATGCAAAGTATATTATATAATACAAGAATAATACAATCTAGAAAGAAACAAAACCAGCTCAAATGGAGAGCGTACTGTTATTTTCAGTCAATTGTATATAACCATTTAATACAAAAATATTAAACACACTACACATATATGTATTCGTGCATCTTGAATAATAATTTTGACGAAAAAAGAACTACTCATGCAACATACATATGTAATGCAGATTATTCACTCTAATACTTAAAATAGGCCCAACTCAGATGGAGATTACACTGTTAATTTAAGTCAAGTGAACATCATATTTAATAGCTCTAGTTCCATTGATCCAACATGTATACTCATATGGAGAGTAAGTACACGATATCAATTATTATTATTTCACCTAGGGAGCTTTCAATAAATTTATCTGATATGAAGAAGACTTTAAGTCAACGCGTAAATTTATTACTCACTTGAAATTAATAGTGGAAGACCATAGAAAGACATTACTATCACCACTTAATCATGATTATATTTTAATTACAAAATTGATTCAACCTTTAAAATCGAATAGAGAGTCAATACAGGTTTTCAATAACTAGTAAATATAACCAGTGAGGTTCATAATAAATTTATCCTATTTGGAGGAAGACCTAAAGCAAATGTGTACATTTATTATATCACTATAAATAAAAAGTGGAGACCAATGAGGTTAATTCCTATCACCACTTTCTCACAACCACGAAATTTTCTCTATGGATTAAGTTTCATTATTAAAAAAATGCTCAAACCTATCTAAACAGTCTTAAAATTCTAAAATCAATGTTTTTCACTGCGTAGCAATGAGTGTTGATCACTGGGCTATTTATGATAAATCTACCAAATTTCAGATCAATCGGAGACCGTTAAATTCACAATCTCCAAAACTACGACCAAATTTGGGAAATTACCATTTTAAGAATATTTTTAAAGAGTTTAAAATATGACCTACATTCTTATCATATACGTTGAGTTGTTGCTTTTTGGTGCACGGATTGCAGGGATTGTGGCTTTAGATCGTATTGATGTTTCATGTCACCAGAGTAGTAGTGTTGGATGAGATGAGGTCATTGAACCTAGAATGAATACTATCGGATTTGACTTCATCATGTTGGAAGGGTAATATCAGAATTAGGCTTACAAATTTACTATGGTCCTTGCCGAAGGAGAGGGACCTCCATGACTGGTTGATCTGAGGAATGGTTATGACTTTCTGCGTTTATTCATCGTTGGCAGTACGAAAGTGTTGGAATGAGGCTTTATTTGATAAGAGGCTTATTATTGGTATTCGGTTGTTTTGAGCAGTTGCTATGATTTGAAGTTTTTGCTATGAGTGTTTGAGTCGTGTGGTATATCATCTGATTTACGTCTTGAATTGCGGATATTATTTGATACTGCTTGTTCGGACTTATACAGTATATGGAGGTGATATTTTGATCTTATCGAAGATCTTGGAAATGAAAATTTGGTTCTAAGGTTTATGGACCTGGTTGGATTGCAAAATTTAAGTTATGTTGTGCTATCAGACCTATAAAGCATAAGGTGATGTGGGATCACCCCTCGGGTATGTGCATGGTAAGGTTATACAACGATTTGATGGTTTTCGGAACAACTCTGGTTCGAGGATGAACATATGCTTAAGTGGGGGAGGATCTAACGATCCGATTGGTCATTTTGAGCATCTGCACTTCGCTCGTCAGTTTTCGGGCATGATTAACCCCGTATGATATATTATGACTTATGTAAATTGTCGGTGTTGGTTTTCAGGTTAATCTGTGGTTTATCAGAACAGATATGGGAGAATAATTCTCAGCTTGAAGCTTTAAATTTGAAAGGTTTGATCAAGTTTTGACTTTTAAGTATTCGATCTCGGATTTGGATTTTTATGATTTGTTTGGCTTTGTTAGGTGATTTTGGACTTGGGGGTGCATCCAGAATGTGATTTGGAGGTCTATGGTAGAATTAGGCTTTAATTGACAAAACTGAAAATTCGGCATTTCTTAGTCGGTAGTGGAAATGTTGATGTTGAGGTCGGAATGGAATTTTGGAAGTTGGAGTAGGTTCTTAGTGTCATTTGTGATGTGCGCGCAAAATTCCAGGTCATACAGACGAGGTTTGATAGGTTTCGGCGTTGTTTGCGGAATTAGGAAATTTAGATGTTCTTAAGCTTTGTTAAGAGACGGAGCATTGATGCTCTTGTCAGGAGGTGTGATAGGTTGTATATGGAGAGTTTGAGAATAGGTCGAGGTAGAACTAAGAAGTACTGGGGAAAGGTGATTAGGCAGGACATAGAGCTGCTTCAGCTCACTGAGGACATGAATATTGATAGGAGGGTGTGGAGGTCGAAGATTAAGGTAGAACATTAGTAGGTAGTTTTTAGTTGTTCACTGATAGTCTTAGTAGCATTAATGTCCCTTCATATTCTTATATTTTATTAAGTTATGTGGTTTTGTTCGCCTTATGTATTGTATTCCCTGTTGCTATTATTTGGTACTACTTATCCATTATATCTCCCTTTTCTTTTCTCTTCCATCTCCCTTCCTTCCTTGCTTTCCTCTTCTTCTTCTTGCCTTTCCTGAGCCGAGGGTTTATTGAAAACAGCCTCTCTACCTGCATTAGGTAGGGGTAAGGTCTGCGTACAAACTACCATCCCCAGACCCCACCTGTTGGGAGCATAATGGGTTTGTTGTTGTTGTTGTTGTTGGTGGTAGTGTAGATGTTCTTAAGCTTGAATTCGAGGGTAATTTGGTTTTTTGATATTGTGTTGAGTGATTCGAAGGTTCGACTAATTTTGAATGATATTATGGGATGTGTTGGCATGTTTGGTTGAGGTCCCGAGGGCCTCGGGTGAGTTTCTGGTGGTTAACGAATCATTTATGGCCATTGAGAGTAAGCTGATCTGCTGGTCTTTGTTGTTGCTGGTTTCCTCTAACGCGTTCGTGAGGCAGGTATCGCGTTCGCGAAGAGTATCTGGAGATTGAGGAAGAGTTGATCTTTATGTTCGCAAAGTATGGGACGCATTCGCAAAGGGTTAGGAGCAGAGTGCACCGTGGACACGAGATGAGTAGCATGTTTGCGAAAAAGAGAAGAGGCAGCTGGGACCTCATTCATCTGGTCTACGCGTTCGTGAGGGTGAGACCGTGTTCGCGATGAGGAGGTTCAGTAAAGGTTCACGTTCACTAGAGGTAAGTCGCGTTCTTGTAGAATGGATTTCTAGTCAGATGCAGTTTGTGCTTAGCTAACGCGAGGGTAATTCCACATTCGTGAAGAAGGAAACCTGGGCAGACAATGTCACATTCAAAAACGAGGGTTTTTTCACAATTCCAAAATTCAATAGAGAGCTCAGGAGGAGGCGATTTTAGAGGGTATTTTCCGATATATGATTGGGCTAAGTGTTCTTCACTTGCTTTTGGTTAAATTCCATGATTGTGTCTTGATTTTTATCACCTAAATTGGGAATTTGAGGTGAAAATTGGGGAAAAATGGAAGAGAATTTGGAGAGTTAATTTTGGGGAATTGAATGACCATTTGATGTCAGATTTCGATGAATTTGATATGGGTAGACCTGTGAGTGAATGGAATTTCTAGTTTTGTGAATTTTATCAAATTTTGGGACATGGCCCAGGGGGTCGGGTTTGGCCAATTTTGGGATTTTTGAGTTAAACTGATAATTTTTGCATGGGCCTTGTTCCTTTAGCATATATTGATGATAACAAATTGATTTTGGTTAGAGGCGGATCATTTGGAGGCCGAATCTAGAGTCAAGGGAATCACGGGCTACAGTTTGGCTTGGTTTGAGGTAAGTAACACTTCCAAACTTGATTCTGAGGGTTCATAATCCCGAACTATGTGTTCTATGATTACTATTGAGGTTACACAGATGCCAAGTGACGGGCGTGTGGGTACACCATGATAATTGTGGCTTAGATCATTCCATGGAACTGCTTAGTAACTCTTTCTCGTTGATATTTGTGTTTCTATCATGTAATTAAGTAAAATGTGTTGTAAAAACATGCTAGATATCCTGTTAGGGCTTCACGCCGATGCTATTGAGCCCCGAGTGGTCGTTTCTTGATGTCATCTCATTATATTCATTGATATTATATACTCAGTCTTGCTCATGCATATCATATCATGTCTCAGTCTCAGATATTATTTGGCACATCATATCATTGTTTTGGGCTAGTTTCATGACATTGTGAGCCCGTGTGTGTCAGACTGGAGAGTGATGGCTGAGTGAGGTCGAGAGCTTGATTGTAAGTGACAGTTATGGGATCGGGCTGCACACCGTAGCGATTATGTTGATGATTATGATAGCGCTTGGGTTGTAGGAGCCCCTCCGAAGTCTGTAACATACCCCTAGTGAGCGCAATTGATTATATTCAGGGATGGATCTTCCCTTGGTATGGAGATGGATCTTCTCCAAGAGGATGGTTGGCCTGTTCCTCGGTACTGGATGACTATGGTCAGTGATGTATATATATTCCGGGATGGATCTTCCCTGGGCCTTGTGAGCCATATGCAGTACCGAGTGGTTGTGAGGTTGTTATTGTTATTATCTGGAGATGGATCTTCTCCATAGGCTGGAATGGCCTTCTTCAGTGAGAGTGACTACTGTCAGAGATGTATATATTCCGGGATGGATATTCCCTGGGCCATATGAGCCATATACAGTACTGAGTGGATGAGCACCTGAGATTATGGGCACATAAGGCACGCAACAAGGTGAATATCATACAGCATGTGCATTGGCATGTAGACATAGCAGAGTTACACTTCCTTATCCTGTATTTACCTGCTCTATTTTACTGTTCGAGTTGTTTAATTAACTGAAAACATGCCAACATTTCTGTACATTATTTCTGTTAGCTTCGTTGAGGTTGACTTCGTCACTACCTATCAATCCAAAGGTCGGACTTGTTACTTACTAAGTTGGTGTACTCACGTTACTCTTGCACCTTCTGTGTAGATTTAGGCACTTTGGATCCAGTGGCAGTGGTTGATCGAGGCTTCTGACTTAGGAGATGTCACGACCCAATTTCCAAACCCGGTCGTGATGGCGCCTCTCATGAAGACAAGACCAGCCAACTAACCCAAATCATCTATTTAACAGTCATTAAACATAATGAATAGAAAATACCACTTAATGGCGTTAAAAACTATCAATTACAACCCAACACAACCCGACCGGGGTGTCACAAGTCACGAGCATCTAAAGAAGACTGAACACAACTACTGGGCCAATAATAATATACAGAATAAAATCTGGAATCAAAAGATGAAGTCCGGTGCCGCGAACGCTGGAGGTCACCTTGCCCACTACAATAGTAATACCTTCAATTAGCTATTAACCCGCTTCCGGGTGAACAATACCTGCAATTACCCGCGGGGCGCATGGAGTAAAGTGAGTACTCCAACTCAGTGAGTAATAAGAGCAAATAACAACTGAGCAGTAAGAAATCATGTAAAGCAACCAACATGCTGTATAGAAGCCGGGTACAATTTTCTAAGAAAGATAGTGAAATATGTGATATCTTTAGAAATGCCTTGGCTCAGTTCAAATCCCTTTTGGAAATGGTCTTTTCAATAATTACAAAAATGATTTCAAACAGTTAGTGCTGATAGGCAGAGAAAATCCGCCCCTTGGGCGAAAATACTGCAGTATAACAGGCAAGAAGGCAAATAAGTATGCAAGATCAGCACATAAAAGTTCGCCCCTCGGCCACAACTCAAATCAGTAACTGCCCCTCGGGCTCAATATCAAATGCTCAGAATGGTATAAGCCCCTCAGGCACAGTGTCACATCACTCAGATTAGTATCAGCCCCTCGGGCTCAGTATCAGTCACACAGTACAATATCAGCCCCTCGGGCTCACTCTCACTCATACGAGTACCCGCGCTCACTGTGGGTGTGCAGACTGTGGAGGGGCTCCTACAGCCCAAGCGCTATCAATAAGGCCTGAAAGCCTGAACAATATCAACGCGAGGCCTGAAAGCCTGATCATAATACACTCGAGGCCTGAAAGCCTCCTCACCAATCACTCGAGGCCTGAAAGCCTCCTCACCAATCACTCGAGGCCTGAAAGCCTCCTCACCAATCACTCGAGTCCTGAAAGCCTCCTTACATCACTCATCAGATCCTCAATCTTGTCCCTAGGCCTCAATCAATCCAAAATAGTCATAAGCCCCTCGGGCATCATTAAAACAAAAATGCTCAGCTCAAACAATAGTTCAAATATCAGTTAAAACTCAAGGTTGAGTAAAAATATAGCTGAGTTCATGAAACAGTGTAATTCAAATGGACTGAGTTCAAATAATATTTCAAATAGTGAGGAAAACAGTGATGATAACTCACAATAATTTCAAATAGTCGGTAATAAGCCCCAAATATGGCAATAAGCCCAAGTCATAGTGAAAAACAACACGTCACAGTCAAATACGAGATAAAATCAACAACCAGGACGGACCAAGTCGCAATCCCCAACGGTGCTCTACCCCACGCTCGCTATCCAGCGTGCAAGTCACCTCAATATAGCACTACAGTGTGCAAATCCGGGGTTTCAAACCCTCAGGATATCATTTACAATCATTACTCACCTCGAACCGGTGAAATTCCTCGCTCGCGATGCCTTTGCCCCTCAAATTGGCCTCCACGCGCGTCGAATCTAAACAAAATTAGAGCGAATACGTTACAATATGCCAAGGGAACAATACCCAATCGAAAACAATCAAAATATAGCAAAATCCCGAAACTAGCAAAACCCGAGCCCGGACCCACTTCTCGAAATCCAAAAATTTTTACATCAATACGATCCTTATCTCGCCACGAGTTCATACATATCAAATACAAAAGAATCGGAGTCCATTTGACCCATCAAATCATTAATTCAAACTCTCTTAAGTTTCAAGCCCTAACCTCCATTTTTAACCATTAATTCCTTGAATTTTAGTGTTTAATCCATGATTTTACACTATATAAACATAATCTGAGTCCAATAGTTCATACCTGATGAAACCCCTTCAAATTCTCTCCAAAATCGCCTAAGCCGAAGTCCAAAATATTTTCCTTCTCTTTCAAATTCGTGAAACACTGTTCACTTAAACCCAGGCCGATTTCCGCTTTTGTGGTTAATTTACCGTACTTGCGGTCACCGCATATGCGCCTACTTGATTGCTTCTGCGGTCTAACTTAATTCACCAGGGACCGCTTCTGCGGTCACAAACCGCATCTGCGGTCGCCACTTATGTGGACCCACGTCCGCTTCTGCGGAATACCCAGGTCCTTCAAGGACCGCTTTTGCGACCACCTAGCCACATCAGCGGAACAGCTTATGCGGCCCCTTTTTCCGCAGATGCGGAAACAACAGAACCAGCAAACCTCTTCCAAGCAACAAACTCCAAATTCACCGTTTAACCACCCGAAATCACCTCGAGGCCCCGGGGACCTCAACCAAAAGCACAGATATGATCTATTACCTTATTCAAACTTGCTCGAATCATCAAATCACTATACTTAACATCAAAATCGTCAAATTTCAGCAAATCAAAGCCTAAGTTCTTCATGAACTTCCGAAATGCACTTTCGATCAAATCCCGACCAAACGATGTCTGAATGACCTGAAAATTTGCACACATATCCAAAATCATCCAACGAAGCTACTGCAACTCTCGGAATCCCATTTCGACCCTCGGATCAAAATCTCACCTATCAACCGGAATTCGCCAAAATTCTAACTTCGCCAATTCAAGCCTAATTCTACACTGGACTTCAAAATCAATTCCGATCGCACTCCTAAGTCACAAATCATCCCTCAAAGCTAACCGAATCGCCGGAAGTCACATCTGAGCCCTCTAACTCATAAGTCAACGTTCGGTTGACTTTTCCGACTTAAAATAGAGTAAGTGTGTCAGTTCTTATCAAAACCAATCCAGTTCAACTCTAACACACCAAATACTGATGATGAAACATGAAGAAGCATAAAATGGGGGAAAACGGAGCAGTAACACATGAGACGACGGGTCGGGTCGTCACATCCTCCCTAACTTAAACAAACGCTCATCCTCGAGCGTATCCAGAGTTGTCCTAGAAGCCAACCAATAACTGAGTGACCTTACCAAGCATATAACCGGGGTGATCCTACGTCACCCTATCTCGTATAGGTCCGACAACACCATATAGCTGAAATTTCATAGTCCATCTAAACCATAACCGTAGAACCACATTGCACTTTCCGAAATCATACTCAAAATCAGAACCTCACGTCAATATTCAGAATAAACTCGAACCAGCTGTAATAAACCATGCCTGCAACCTCAGGTGAAATCATGCAATATACCACACAATCCAACACTCGAAACGATAGTCACTATTCACAGCAGTTGCCCCCAAATACTCAATTACCGATAATAACCTCTTGTTAGCTAAAGTCTTATTCCATCACTTTCATATACTACCAACGATAAAAAAAACACGCGATAAACCGTAACCATTCCTCAGGTCACCCATACATGAAGCCACTTCCTTGTTGACTAATACCACAACAGATTTCCGGGCCAAACCTCAATATAAACCCTCTAATCAGCTAAAATCACATCTGTTCGCATTCATTAATGACTCCAACTATCACCTTGAATTCAACGCACCACTCTGATGATATGACACCTCATCACAGGCTTAAGCCCCAACTTGCATAATCCACGCTCCAATGATGGGCGGTCTGAACATACTCAAATCATGACAAATGACTCCAACAAAAGAGCTGTAACTCAAACTCCTCAGTACAATCAAAACACAAGGCTGAGACCCCGCCCCACATCATAGAAATAGAATACCTGAACCTACCCCGGAGGGTCTAATCTCCATGTAGCCTCGCTACAATGCGCGATCTTATCCAAACACTGTTACACATGAAACACCTCAAGTCGCCATGCTCAAAATCGACAGCCACACACATATTGATGTCTGAAACCAAGCAATCCATCACACCCACGGTGAAGAACGTAATATACACCATTCAATCCTAAAAGGACACAACCGATGCGCCATTCGCCGAGCAATACCCAATACGGACTTTCCTCAGAAACTAGGAAGCAAGACATACCAAGTAATATATGGAAAACTATTCTCAACATCACATTATTGCGGCGTGCAACCCGATCCAAATAACATACCCGTGGCGGCGTGCCACCCGATCCACACCCATATCTCATAGAGAGAGATGCCCATCGAGCCAAATTTGCTCATTATAACAAAATACCGATCATCGGTCGTAAGCATATTGAGTGCATAATGATATCTACTTATAGCGTTGTAAGCTACAAAACTCAACTTCCACTATGAATCTCGATAGCATTGCGCTATATGTGCCGACAGTCCGAAAATCATAACGCCTCATAATGCAGAAAAAACAACTCATAGATCTCTCCCCAGACCACTAACAAGCTCAAAAATGATAGATTCAACCTATCCCTCAACAATACATATCGGGGCCAACCAAGCCATCTCAATCTGAATACGTTGCCACATCGACCTGCCAATGAACTCAATACCAAGAAGCCTGAAGCTGCTCCTTCCACTTTCTATAACTCTTGTCGGAGCCGTACGATATGGTGCCCGGTGCCAAATAAATGCCAAAATCCACAATCTCACCCGAGACATGTCTGGCCATAAGGAACGCATCGGAAAAAGTCCTTCAATACCAGAACTGAATCAATAGTAGAAACCTCTGCACTGACATCCGCCACGAAGGCCCAATTAAGAAAAGCAATCGTTCCCAGCCGTCCGCTGGTCTTTGAGATACAAACCGCTCCGTTAGAGCATAATCCGATGCACTCCGCCACGCAACCTGTGGCATTTTCTGACATAACCCATAACACAATAGTCTAGAATAACCCAATACTGAGACAATCAGTCTACACCCCAACATCATATCCACAATGTAATATACCAAGCAAAGAAAGATCCACTCGGGTCTCCAAACCCCAATAGCTTCTAAACGGTACCAGTACACACCATCCACAACCACTACATAGCCTGAGCATGAGAACTCCCAGCCTCCAGCTCCACATAGCACACGAATTACTATACCTGATCCCAAATTCTGCAGTATAAATACATATTACACCTTGAGTACCCAATCATTCTTCGAAGATATTCTAAAATTCTCCTGTGCCATCAAACACACTCAGATATCAACAGTCGATCTAGCAAGAAAGTGCTGCAATCCTACTGAAGTATCATCATTCCAATCATATTACCCTTCTTTCGAGACATATACTCTCATCAAATCACTTCCAATTAGCAGTACCATTTCCTTGATTACCTGAGGCTACCCGTTGCCTAGGGATTTTATGAACTTCTTTTCAAAACTGAACTGTAACCCTTCCAACCAAGACCTTCCGTCAATCCTATCTAGAAGAAGAATCATTACACATTCCAAGCTTCGTATGCCCGTAGGCAACATATACTTCTCTAAACCACGGTAAAACCCAACAAGAACTCTCTCTCTCAGTTCCATCTTTGCGAGCTAAACTGTCAGGACTGAATCCTTCTATACTAACCGAGCTAAGCAAGTTGTCAGGACTCAAAAGTTTTGCTGCACAATACCTGTCAAAGCTCATCACCTCGAACACATACAAAGAATTAATCATACCCTTACCATACCAATTCGGCCTATTATCCAGCTATTCCGTCTATCAAATTTCTCTTTTTATTCATCATCAACTTGATATTCCTCCTTGATGTAGCATCACAATGCCTCAATCCAGGCCTACCACACGTGACTCGAACATAAGACCACACTGTTCCAAACCTACGAGCCACCGAATACTCTCTCAACCGTTCCAAAAAATACCACATTCCAGAGTACTTTACCCCGAAGAACTTCCTGTGAATCTAAAATTCGTTACCATTACTTTCCAGATACTGATACATAGAATCCCATACTTAACATAATATACCACAAGTCTTGATCATTTCTAATGAAAACACAGTCCCTATCCACATACACAACCTTAAGACACCTAATTATTACATGCCAAATCTTGAACATAATAAAACCATTCTCGAGAGTCATTCACTCCTACTCCAACTACAAATTACCTGTCTTAACGAACAGAACCACTCGTTCCTTATTAGCACTCTAAAACCGTAGGATTTGATCTCATTCCAATACAAGTGAACATATTCCTTGTCTATACACTAAGAATTCTTTATCAACAACATCTCAAGACATCCTATTATTTCCTCACATCTACGAAGCACCATATAACCTTTATCAAAATTTTGCTTCACTCGTGCCATCCTCGGCTCATTTTCTGCAACCAGGACTGATCCGCCAGCCTTCCTCGAAACGGAACCAACATAGCTCCTATCTTTGCAATCAGCTAACCAATTGCAACCTCCCCAACTTGCCTCGAAGCCATCTATCAGGAAACATTTAATGACCCATAATACTTTTACACTAATGATGCCACAATATTACAATGAGATTAACTCAAATCATCTACTAGTTTATGAAAACATAGATCCTCGGATACTGAAATCCTCTACAAACCTCGAATTCATCCCCACATCAGCTGAGTCCACTCTTTGAAGCGACCCAATTTTTTTTAAATTACAACACGTAGCTTTCAATTACACATGAGATCTTCTAACAATATACATAAGAATCGTACCCCTTAAGAACACACCGCAGGAGATAACCCACCTATTTCGCCTCCGTTTAGTATTTCAGCACACCTTCTACCATCATATACATTACACAATCATCAGTCTTCCTGAGTCCGAAATCATACCGCCGCATGTAATGCACCTCACTTCCCAACTAGGAGATACGAAAATATTGTTCACGCGCCCATAACTCGGGGCTACACAACAAATCACAATAGGAAACGAGCACTTAACAATTCATCCATCTTCCAGCAGACTTCTTCGTCACTACCAAGTCACATAGATACATCTCGCAACACTAACATACTCATCATAGGGATATCCAACCGCCATTATAGCTAATAAGGACAATACTGAAGGTTCAAAACATTTTCTCACACAATCAGCACCTCGGTTCTCAAGCCATAGGCAAAGATCCAGCCTCAAGTCCTCCAGACTGGCCCAACATCAGACTCACGGATATCTCATCTCGCCCCTTGATCGGGGAATCACAAGCCATCAAGGCACATACAATACTGAGCGCTCACGTGCGCATACCGACGCGTTGAAGGAATTTTCAGGAGTTATATCTTAAGCTGAGTCAAGTACGCACGATAAGAATTCCAAGAAAGTGAAGTTTTCCTAAAGTTCTGCAGCCTCTCGAGGATAAATACAGACGTCTCCGTACCGATCCGCGAGACTCTACTAAACCTGCTCATGACTCGTGAGACCTAGTAACTTAGGCTTTGATACCAACTTGTCACGACCCAATTTCCAAACCCGGTCGTGATGGCACCTCTTATGAAGACAAGGCCAGCCAACTAACCAAAATCGTCTATTTAACAGTCATTAAACATAATGAATAGAAAATACCACTTAATGGCGTTAAAAACTATCAATTGCAACCCAACACAACCCGAACAAGGTGTCACAAGTCACGAGCATCTAAAGAAGACTGAACACAACTACTGGGCCAATAATAATATACAGAATAAAAACTGGAATCAAAAGATGAAGTCAGGTGCCGCGAACGTTGGCGGTCACCTTGCCCACTACAGTAGTAATACCTTCAATCAGCTATTAACCCGCTTCCGGGTAAACAATACCTGCAACTGCACGCGGGGTGCAGGGAGTAAAGTGAGTACTTCAACTCAGTGAGTAATAAGAGCAAATAACAACTGAGCAGTAAGAAATCACGTAAAGCAACCAACATGCTGTATAGAAGCCGAGTACAATTTTCTAAGAAAGATAATGAAATATGTGATATCTTTAGAAATGCCTTGGATAAGTTCAAATCCCTTTTGGAAATGGTATTTTCAATAATTACAAAAATTATTTCAAACAGTTAGTGCTGATAGGCAGAGAAAATCCTCCCCTCGGGTAATACTGCAGTATAACAGGCAAGAAGGCAAATAAGTATGCAAGATGATCACATAAAAGTTTGCCCCTCGGGCACAGCTCAAATCAGTAACAGCCCCTCGGGCTCAATATCAAATGCTCAGAAAGGTATCAGCCCCTCGGGCACAGTGTCACATCACTCAGATCAGTATCATCCCCTCGGGCTCACTCTCACTCATACGGATACCCGTGCTCTCTGTGGGGGTGCAGACTCTAGAGGGGCTCCTATAACCCTAACATTATCAATAAGGCCTGAAAGCCTGAACAATATCAATACGAGGCCTGAAAGCCTGCTCATAATACACTCGAGGCCTGAAATCCTCATCACCAATCACTCGAGGCCTGAAATCCTCCTCACCAATCACTCGAGGCCTGAAAGCCTCCTCACCAATCACTCGAGGCCTGAAAGCCTCCTCACATCACTCATCAGATCCTCAATC
This sequence comes from Nicotiana glauca, assembly GCA_026770625.1. NCBI lineage: Eukaryota > Viridiplantae > Streptophyta > Magnoliopsida > Solanales > Solanaceae > Nicotiana > Nicotiana glauca. Next base: position 42,696 of record MU721211.1, on the reverse strand, counting down.
ATGGCCCTCGGCCTCAATCAGTCCAAAATAGTCATAAGCCCCTCGGGGATCATTAAAACAAAAATGCTCAGCTCAAACAATAGTTCAAATATCAGTTAAAACTCAAGGTTAAGAAAAAATATAGATGAGTTCATGAAACAGTGTAATTCAAATGGACTGAGTTCAAATAATATTTCAAATAGTGAGGAAAATAGTGATGATAGCTCACAAGAAGTTCAAACAGTCGACAAATAGCCCCAAATATGGCAATAAGCTCAAGTCATAGTGAAAAACAATACGTCATAGTCAAATACGCGGTAAAATCAACAACCGGGACGGACCAAGTCGCAATCCCCAACGGTGCTCTACCCCACGCTTGCTATCCGGCGTGCAAGTCACCTCAATATAGCACTACGGTGTGCAAATCCGGGGTTTCAAACCCTCAGGATATAATTTACAATCATTACTCGCCTCGAACCGGTAAAATTCCTCGCTTGTGACGCCTTTTCCCCTCAAATTGGCCTCCACGCGCGTTGAATTTAACCAAAATTATAGCGAATACGTTACAATATGCCAAGGGAACAATACCCAATCGAAAACAATCAAAATATAGCAAAATCCCGAAACTAGCAAAACCCGAGCCCCGGGCCCACTTCTTGAAATCCAATTTTTTTTACATCAATATGATCCTTATCTCGCCACGAGTTTATACATATCAAATACACAAGAATCAGAGTCCATTTGACCCCTCAAATCATTAATTCAAACTCTCTTAAGTTTCAAGCCCTAACCTCCATTTTTAACCATTAATTCCTTGAATTTTAGTGTTTAATCCATGATTTTACACTATATATACATAATCCGAGTCCAATAGTTCATACCTGATGAAACCCCTTCGAATTCTCTCCTAAATCGCCCAAGAATCGCCTAAGCCGAAGTCCAAAATATTTTCCTTCTCTTTCAAATTCGTGAAACACTTTTCACTAAAACCCATGTCAATTTCCGCTTCTGCGGTAAATTTACCGCACCTGCGGTCACCGCATATGCGCCCACTTGACCGCTTCTGCGGTCGAACTTAACTCACCAGGGACCGCTTCTGCGGTCGTCGCTTATGCGGACCCACGTCCGCTTATGAGGAATACCCAGGTCCTTCAAGGACCGCTTTGGCAACCACCTAGCCGCATCTGCGGAACCGCTTATGCGGCCCTTTTTTCCGCAGATGCGGAAACAATAGAATCAGCAAACCTCTTCCAAGCAACAAACTCCAAATTCATCGTTTAACCACTCGAAATCACCCCGAGGCCCCCGGGACCTCAACCAAAAGCACAGATATGATCGATTACCTTATTCAAACTTGCTCGAATAATCAAATCACTATAGTTAACATCAAAATCATCAAATTTCAACAAATCAAAGCCTAAGTTCTTCATGAACTTCCAAAATGCACTTTCGATCAAATCCCGACCAAACGATGTCCGAATGACCTGAAAATTTCCACACATATCTAAAATAACCCAACAAAGCTACTTCAACTCTCGGAACTCCATTCCGACCCTCGGATCAAAATCTCACCTATCAACCGGAATTCGCCAAAATTCTAACTTCGCCAATTCAAGCCTAATTCTACACGGACTTCCAAAATCAAATCCGATCGCACTCCTAAGTCACAAATCATCCCCCGAAGCTAACCGAATCGCCGTAAGTCACATACGATCCCTCTAACTCATAAGTCAATGTACGGTTGACTTTTCCAACTTAAAAGAGAATAAGTGTCTCATTTCTTATCAAAACCAATCCAGTTCAACTCTAACACACCAAATACTGATAATGAAACATGAAGAAGCATAAAATGGGGAAAACGGAGTAGTAACACATGAGACGACGGGTCGGTTCGTCATAGGAGATTATTGAGGTATCTGCACGGCGTTCGTAGGCCTTGGCTCTCCACCTTATTTTCCAATTGTATTTCAGTTGCTCCCTTACATATATTTTTTATACCCAATTTTCCCCATATTTTTTTTAAAACTATGTTTTAGCATCAATTAGTGTTTTTCATACAATTTCTGCATTTTTAAACCATTTTAATTAATTTATCCAAGTATTTATTTTATAAAAAATAATCACTGATTGCATCACAAATAGTTTTATAATAATTTTGTGGCTTAATTATATCATTTGCATTTATACAAAGTTTCAATTATTGCACAAATAACCACATTTATATTTTTAGGATGCAATTGCAATTTCTTTGCAATTATAACCTATGCATGCATTATTATATTATTTTACCATAAAATAGCCTTTTACATTTTTAAAAAATTAAATAATTATTTTAAAATACTTCCAGTCATGAAAATCATTTTTTACAACCTATTAGTTATTTTTGAAAATTGCTTTATCAATTAAGTGGGTATTTAAATAATGACCTTATTTTCGGATTTAGCCAATTAAATAGCCCAATTTTAGATCCCATACCAGCCCAAAGACCCTAGTCCCAAACCCCTAAAAACCCTACCCAACCTAGTTCTTGTTAGATCTTGGCCGTTGATCATTTTGATCAACGGTCCACATCTCCCCGTACCTAAATTAAACTAACCTATATCCCTAAACCCTAATCATTTTACCACCCTCCTCGCTGTCATCAGTTCCTATCCTCTCTCACATGCTCTCAAATCCTAACCTTTAATTCACCCTCATCATCACTCATCAACTTCCGTTCATGGTGGTTTCTCACCACATCAGACCTCTAATGGCCTCTCCTATGTTGGTATCGCCATCTCTAAGGTCCTCGAGGGACCAGGGTCAGTCCACTTACACCTGTGGCCCTTTCTTTCCTGTTTCAGGCTGTTCCGATTCGAGTTTTGAGTAAGATCTTCCTATTTCGCCTTAAACCTATTGATTTCTAAGCCTACTTCTTCATCTCTGTGTTGTTTTTCTCGAAATCTGAATTTCGTCCTTTGAACTTCTCAAATCTGTGTAAGATCTGAGATGGATCGAACCTATTTCACACGAGTTTTACAAAATCTTCTGATTTTCGAATGGTTTTCCATTTTTCTAAACTAGGGTTTCCCGAAAATTTCTTTCTTCAAAACATTTTGCTAATTTTAAGTATTTAATCTTATATTATTACGTGTTTTTAATTGATTTCGTAGAGTTTGCTTCAACCCTAACTAGTTTATGCTGAAACCCCCATTTTTCAATGTTTGTTTGGATTCTGTGTTTGTCTGGGTTACTTGTGCACCGACTTTGTTCTATGCTTCGGTTCTTGTGATTTTTCTTTAGCTTAATTCGATGTCTTGTGATTTTTATCCTAATGTGCCTGTACTAAGGTTCTTGGTTCGACTTCTTGACTGATTTTATGCGTCTATATTCATTTTGTCTATTCATGGTAAGCCTATATTTTTCTCCTTAAATCAGTGATTCTTAATTTACCAATTTGTTACGTTAAACCTATATGTTGAGACTTGACTATTCCTTTACTGGCAACCTTATTTAGTTTCTTGCCTTATTTGAATTGTCTGCGATACTTGTAGATTCTTACTAATTGCTTCCTTAATTAAATCCCTATTATTTAACCTAGTTACTCATTATATGCTTAAGTTTCACTCGACTCTTCTTTCCTTAAATGTATTCTGCCTTTACCATTGGGTATTTACCCTCAATTAAGGGGAAATTACGCTATTCTGTGTGTAATTAATTATGTGGCTTCCTTTAATTTGCTGAATGATTGATCTCCATTGCCTTATTCTCATTGCTCTTAACTGCTATATATACTCTCCTTTAATCTCACTTCTAAATAACATTAGTTCATCAATATTCTCACACTCTCAAAAGCTCTCCATTCTCTTATGTTACTTGCAATTCTCACTAACCTAGCTGGCTGTAAGCCAAGACTGGCTATTTGCACCATCTATGCTTTACACTCTGTATTCTCTCCTTAACTGGTATGTCCTAATTCAATTCAAATTCCAAAACTATGTGTTTCTTTGTTCTTTCAATTAATTAGTTGTAACTTCTAATCATGTTTATTAATTTACTATTATGATTGCTCAATGTGTAACCGACATCCCTAGATCACTACCTAACTACTGTCCTACTTAGCATGTTGGAGTTTGTTCTGACTAGTTTATTTACCCACAAGGATCTGTTTACTGCTTACCTAGCATTCCAAACATCTCCCTTTTCAAATATATAATTAGCATGTCTCCGCTTTACTTGCCTGTTTACTATCTTGTTTAACATGTCTTACACTATCTTATTCCATATGTGACTAGTTTGTTTGCCTGACTACTGCTTATCTAGCCTGCCCAAACTTTGTTTAGTGAGTGTGTGATTAGCATGTCTACATTTTTTAATACTTGCCTAGCATGTCCATTTCAGTTCTTGCCTTTTCTGTCTTACTCCTGCTAAATTATCTAGTCTCTCTAGTGCAACTCTAGTTATGTTGTTTATGTGCCCTCAAAATGTTTCTACTGTGATCTTTTCTTCATGTTTCAATGACCTACATTATATCTAACCTATTAAATCTGTAGAACCCCCTTAAGAACTCCCTGTACGTTATTGTTTAGTGCTCTATGAAGGTGTATTCTATGTGTCCTCAACCCCTCTTTCCTTGTGTGGAAACTGTTGGCCCAAGTGTTTTCTAAAGCTGTTTGTTCTGCGACTTGTGCAAATTGTTTCCCACGCTTTCTAACTGTTGTTTTACCACTAAATTAGTACTGATTTTCAGAAAATCTTTTCACTCCTAAGGCCATTTTTTATACTATTTACCAAACTCTTTTAAATCATTTCAAATACTCTCACTTATTCTTCGGTTATTAAGTTCTACCCCTATGGTATGTGTACTGGTTAGAGGTCCCTGAGATCTCTCTGAACTCTGGAATATCAGGGCTGGCACTTCCACACCGCACATGAATTAGTCCTTATTTTAAAAAGGTCTGGGTGTGAGCACTGCCGGGATCCTTGAGGTCCTTAGGGAACTCTGGCACACCTAGACATGAAATTGGCTATGAAATTTTGGGTATTTGAGACTACTGAAGGCCTGGTACACCAGGATTTGCTTTGGGCCTATTTCAGGCTCCCTATAACTTAATTTCTATTGTATTTTTATTCAATCACTGGTCTATAATAATTAACTGTAAATAGATAATGGGGTGATTAGTGAAAAGGGAGGGTAGTTGTATAATGTGGGTAAAAAATTAGGTAGATAACATGCTTATAGGATTACTTTGGTTTAAATGTGTTTTGTTAGATAACATGCCTATATGGAATAAAATGACTAAGGTTCAGTTTTCATTACGACTTATGTTCAAATTTGTCTCTTTAGAAATTATGCCTATAGGATTTAAAATTAGTTTTAATTATACAAATCATTCATATAGGATCTAAAGAATCTTTAATTAGACATCACACCTATAGTATGTAAAAATCAGTTTCAATCAGAAATCATGCCTATAGGTTCTGAATATGTTTAATTTATTATCTTATTCGTTATTTTAAAAGCCCTCAACACTGTGTAAATTAATATCACTAGAAAGCATGCCTATAGGACAAAGGACTTCAAAATGCTTCCCAGAATTATAACCGCATATACACACTTAGGGAAGCCTTAGAGCATTAAATAACTTTCAAACCAGTTATGTTTATATGTAAGATTACCCAAGATTAACAAGCCACAAAACCAGTAGGCAAACTGGTTAGGAACTTGCCACTTCTCTAAAAAAATAAATGTTGCATATTCTATTTTGTGATATTCATATAGATATCTTGATCTTAGGATTTCTGAACTTCTTTTTGGAAATTTGTGTTTTAGACGTGTTGTTTGACTGTCTAAATACATGCGGAGGTAAATGTGAGCCTTCTAGTTTCCTGTCCTTATTTGCTTGTCCTATATGTTATTTGCTTGTCGCCTAGATTTTACCTTTTACAAACCTTAGCCTGTCTAGAACTGTCCAAATTTAGGGGTACCAAATTCCTCCAGTACCATAATGAAGGGACGGGTAGAAGCATCGCAAAGATCATTAATTAAACTCGCTCATATAACCACTAAGGGGTGGGTAATCGATAGTAAAAGGATATGATGACTGCGCACTAATGTCACGTGTAGCCCCTCATTGAGGAGTGATTACCGGGCATTGCATGGGTATGTTCTTTAGGCTAATCAACTTAGGACTTCCCTTTCCTAACTCTCCTATGTGTTCAAATTCTATAAACTTCCTTTTCTTTACATATACATGTGTAAGCTATTCAAACCTCTTACTTGAATCATGCATGTATTTAGAATGTGAAAATATGTCTTTATTTGCAAATATGTGTTGAAACAGTTTACTTGTTAAAAATAGCTAATTCACATAGTTTATGTTAAGCCGGGACCCGCCGTTATGGACCTCGAGGGGTGCCTAACACCTTCCCCTCAAGGTTATTTCGAGCCCTTAATCTCTGGTGATGCAAACTAGTTCATGAGTTAATCGCTCTAGGTGCCATAATACACCATAATCTATTTGGTGGCGACTCTTCAAATACCCAATTCCCAAAAGGAAACGAGTTTTTTCCCCCATGAATGTCGAAACCAGGACTTCCCCGTCAAAAAGGAAAAATGGGGGCGCGACAATATGGCGACTCTACTGGGGATATTCTAGGCTCTTACCATAACAAACTTTTTTCTTGTGAATTAGTCCAAGCATGCCTTATCCCGTATACCCTTTCCCCTTTATTTGGATTTAACTGCTTATTTATGATTTATTTTATTCTCTGAAACTGACTTGTCTCTTTGTTTTCTTTTTCTATAATTGTTTTTTAATTATTTAAATACTGCATTTATTATTTTTCCTACGTGCAAATACTTGAAAACATTCTATTTATTATTGTATAAATCATCCACATCATATTCCACTCATGCGTATCAAATCCTATAGCAACGCTTGATTAGTGGTTGCGATCTTCCAATTTATTACCCTTAAATTTGGAAAGGCTTATTTGCGGTAAAACTAGTCAATCAGCGGTACAATCGACGGTTTCGTGCCTTTCCCCTCAAGTTGTCCGCTTGAGGGTACCAGTCTAGACCCCCATAATAACCTTACTCTGATTGTAATTGTACATGCATCATGGTCAAACCTAGTCGGATTAATATGTTGTTTACATAATAATCCTTTAAGACGAGCCTTATCAAAAAGTCCACCGAGGTTTCCATAATCCCAACGGACACAATCACGTTCTATGCATTAATTTTGAGAACTAAATGATAATATGCTAATCATAAATGTACAAATAGTCGAGTCTGGTCGAGGAGAAGGGACTAACCTTTTGTTTTGCAGAAAATAAGGCATGAGATCCCCCGATTCGACATGGTTAGCAACATTCCACCACTGGTACTAGATTGGTGGGAGGACCTTTCCTCAAGTGACAAGAAACACGTGAGAAAGCACTTGGGCAATTTACCTTCTCTACTAGACATTCAGCCAAACAATAGGTTGATTGAGGCTGCCACTTTGTTCTGGGATAGTGAAAGGGCTGTGTTCCTTTTTGGCGATATGGAAATGACACCACTGCTAGAAGAAATTGGGGGACTGACTTGGGATAGCCCTGGGTTGTTGGTACCAGAGAACCATACTGGTAAAAGGTTCCTAAAGATGATAGGCCTGAAGAAAAATGCTAACTTGGAATGCTTGAAGAAATCCTACATACCCTTCGCATACCTGTACGAGAGATATGGCCATAGCAAGTCCTAGCGTACCTTCCATGACAAGATTTCTTTCACTTCCATGGGACACATCCACCGCAGACTGTTCGTGTTCATTGTGTGATTCTTGGGCCTGATAGTATTCCCAATGAAAAGGGAAAGAATCAATACCAGATTGGCCATGGTCGCCAAGACTTTGATGGAAGGCATCAATGGACATACATACTCTATAGTACCCATGATCATAGCCGACATCTATAGGGCTCTGGAGCGCTGTCAAAGAGGGATCAAGCATTTCTATGGTTGTAACCTGTTGCTGCAGTTGTGGTTATTAGAACATCTTCAAAGGGGTCAGTATCGCCAAGAACTTCCTTGAAGGGCTTGGAACGAACATATTGATTTCTATCACCCCAAGCGGATGACTTACATTCTTGACAGGTTTGCTCAGCCAGAAAGTGCCAAAGATTGGGTAGAGTTCTTCGACAATCTGACCAAGGAACACGTGCAAAAGATGTTTGAATGGTTCCCAACAGACGAACTCATCATCAGATCCAGGGACGATCCACACTTGGTGTTGATTAGGTTGAGAGAGATATACCCTTATGTCCCTATCCGAGTTTTGAGGCAGGCAGGAAGGAAGCAGGTTGTACCCAAGATTTCCAAGATGAGTCATTTCAGGGCATGTTTTTAGGACAAGGACGTCCCCTACAAGTGCCAAGCTCAGCACATGTGGCACTACAAGATCATTGTGGAAAAGAACACTATTGAGCCAGACAGTGGTAGCATGGTTAGAGGAAAATATGAAGGGAATGGTGAGGCCAGGAGCCGATCGAGGGAATAGGATCATATATGAAGAAGCTGAAATGCAAGTCAAATACAACAGATAGGGAAAGAGGGTCCAGGACTCTAAGAATGAGCACATGGAAATAAACGAGAGAAATATGAGGTTGATCGATAAGAAATGACTGTCACTTCCAACAGAAGGTTGTAATATGTGGAGCGAGGATTAGTGGAGCTGGAGGGTAAAATCATAAAGAGGATTGATGTCACGACCCAAACCCCGGTCGTGATGGCGCCCAACACATTGCTAGGCAAGCCCGACCATTACCCGTTAACCAACCCAATTATTATCCCAAATATTCCAAATTTAGTAAAATCTCCTGTTTCCATAATGGTAAGATGAGAGCGGAAAACAAAATAACTGAAATAACAGCCCATTAGAATCTGGTGTCACAAGTCTGAGCCTCTAAACATCTGAATAATATCCTATACAACCAAGTCTAAAGCAGAAGTACAAGAGATAACGAGAAGGAGAGATCGGGTCCTGCGGACGCCGGCAGCTACCTCGATAACTCCGCAGTAAGCTGAAACAGCAGCAATATATATCAACTGCCCTCCTGGATCCCTGTATCTGCACACAAGGTGCAGGGAGTAGAGTGAGTACTCCAACTCAGTGAGTAATAGCAATAAATAATAACTGAAAGTAAGAAAACCTGTAAGAACACTAAACAGTTCTAAAAGTAACAGTACAGGTAAGAACATCTCTAAGGAGGAAAGTCCAGTGTCAGTCTACTACTGTCCCACAATTTTCCAACACTGCTGCGACGCGCAGCCTGATCCTTACTAATACTGCTGCAGCGTGCAACCCGATCCAATATAGCATATATAGTGCTGCGGCATGCAGCCCGATCCAATACATGTGTATGTATATAATGCTACGGCGTGCAGCCCGATCCGATATAATAGTAACTGCTCTCACTGGGGGTGTGTGCAGACTCCGGAGGGGCTCCTTCAGCCCAAGCGCTATAATACTGTGGCATGCAGTCCGATCCATATATAATATACTACTACGGCGTGCAGTCCGATCCATATATATATATCATATATATAATACTGCGGCATATAGTCCGATCCAATATATGTATATGTATATACTGCTACGGCGTGTAGCCCGATCCGATATATGTCAAATACCTCACTATGGGTCCTCGACCCCTCTCAGTCAGTATAGACTTGGCCTCTCGGGCCCCCTCAGCTAAAGCAGGGTAATCAAACCTAGGTATTTCTCATTTAGAGTGCAATTGCTAATACAGATTCACATTATGCTTTATAGTTAAGAATACGACTGAGAGTATGTGTTCAACAGGTATAGGGGTCATTTAGCTCCACAGGCTTCCCTAAGGTTCTACAGATCGGCACAAGGCCCCAAACATGGCAACTAGCCCAAATATTCGGATATAAGCTCAGTCTCAGTCAATAAGTACAGTAAACCATCAATCGGGATGGACTAAGTCCGAATCCCCAGTCACAATATCACCACGCTCATCACAAGATGCGTGTTTCATCTCAACATAGCACCGTATAGTGCAAATACGGGGTTTTAGACCCTCAGTATATCATTTATGACTACTACTCACCTCGAATCGGCCAAAATCCTATCTCACCTTGCGCTTCCCTCGCAAATCGACCTCCTTGAGTGCCAAATCTGATCAAAACCAATAAGAATACATCAAAATAGGCTAATGGAACATAACCCAATCGAAATGACTCGAAAAACACCCAAAAACACGAAGTTGCCAAAACTCGAGCCCCGGGCCCGCTTCTCGAAAAATTACGAAATTCACATTTTCGGAATTCTCGTCTCGCCGCGAGTCCGTACATATAAAATTTATCAAAATCGGAGTTCAAATGTGCCACCAAACCCCAACCTTTAAATAGCAAAAATCCAAGCCCTAACTTCCTCAATTTATACCCAAATTAAGAGAATTAATGGAAGATTCTTTGATAAAATGATGTATTAAGACACCGAGACTTACCTCCAATCACTTCCCGATGAAATCCTCTTCAAATTATATCAATTAGCTCTCAAGGTGTGCAAATATGGAGGAAACTATGAAGGGGTTCGCGACTGAAATGATATTAAAAACCCTTCTGTCGCCCAGATTTTACTCTATGCGATCGCATCCCAAGTCACGCGATCGCGGAGAACAAAAATCCAGTCCCTCAATTTTACCTTACGCGATCGTAGTGAACCAAACTACCACTCTACGCGATCGCACTACCATTCACGCGATCACACTGAACGACCAGCCAGACCTACGCGATCGCAAACGAGCCCACGCGATCGCAAAGAGGAAATTGCTGCTCTGCAATTTCTGCTGCAACTTTCAACTCAAAAATCTCCGTTGGGCATCCGAAATCACCCCGAGGCCCTCGGGACCTCAACCAAAAGCTCGGACATGACCTAATACCTTATTCAAACTTGCTCGAATCATAAAAATGCTATCGTTAACATCAAAATCCTCATCTATCAACAAATCAAAGTCTAAATTTTCTTAAAACTCCCGAATTGCACATTCGATCAAAAACTCGACCAAACGACGTCCGAATGAGCTGAAAATTTGCAGACATATAAAAAATCACCCAAAGAAGCTACTGCAGCTCCCAGAATTCCATTCCGACTCCCGGATCAAAATCTCACCTACCGGATTCCGCCAAAATTCTAACTTCGCCAATTCAAGCCTATTTCTACACCGGATCTCCAAATTCGATTCCGATCGCTCTCCTAGGTCACAAATCATCCCCCGAAGCTAACCGAATTATTAGAATTAGATTCCGAGCCCTCTAACTCACAAGTCAACGTCCGGTTGACTTTTCTAATCTATTCCTTCATTAAAGAGACTAGTCATCTCATTTCCTAACACACTCGATCCGAATTGACTCAAATTTACCAAGTACATATATTGAAACATGAACAAGCATATAAACGAGAAAACGGGGCGGTAACTCACGTGACGACGAATCGGGTCGTCACATTCTCCCCAACTAAATCAAACGCTCGTCCTCGAGCGGTTCAAGAAACATACCTGGAGTCTCAAATAGGTGGGGATATCTACTCCGCATCTCCTGCTCGGTCTCCCAAGTAGCCTCCTCCGCGGGCCGGCCTCTCCACTGCACCTTTACTGAAATAATATCCTTGGATCTCAACTTCCGAACCTGTCGACCCAGAATAGCCACCGGCTCCACATTATAAGATAAATCATCATCCAGCTGAACCGTGCTGAAGTCCAACACATGAGACGGATCCCCAACATACTTCCTGAGTATAGACACATGGAATACAGGATGCACGCTAGACAAGCTGGGTGGCAAAGCTAGCTTATATGCCACCTCTCCAATCCTCCCGAGTATCTCAAAAGGGCCAATGTATCTGGGACTCAACTTCCCTTTCTTCCCGAACCGCATAACACCCTTCATGGGTGAAACCTTTAACAAGACCCTCTCGCCAACCATGAAAGACACATCCTCAACCTTCCGGTCCGCATTACTCTATCCAAAGCATCTTGAACTATCTCAGTCCCTAACAATCTAGCCTCACCAGGCTCAAACTATCCCATATGAGATCTACACCGTCTACCGTACAATGCCTCATACGGGGCCATCTGAATACTCGACTGATAACTATTGTTGTAGGCAAACTCTGCAAGTGGCAAAAAATCATCCCATGAACCTCCGAAATTGATCACACAGGCACGCAACATATCCTTTAAGATCTGAATAGTGCACTCAGACTGTCCGTCTGTCTGAGGATGGAATGCTGTGCTCAACTCCACCTGAGTACCCAGCTCCCGCTGAAATGCCCTCCAGAACTGAGAAGTGAACTGAGTACCTCTATCAGAGATAATAGACACTGGAACCCCATGTAACCTGACAATCTCCCGAATAAAGATCCCTGCCAACCGCTCCAATGAATAAGTAGTGCATACTGGAATGAGGTGTGCGGATTTGGTCAGCCGATCAACAATTACCCAAACTGAATCAAACTTCCTTGAAGTCCGAGGGAGACCACTCACGAAGTCTATAGTAATCCGCTCCCATTTCCACTTAGGAATAACCATACGCTAAAGAACACCGCCCGGTCTCTGATGCTCATACTTGACCTGCTGGCAGTTGAGACATCTGGCTACATGACTCACAATATCCCTCTTCATCTTCCTCCACCAGTAATGCTGTCTCAGGTCCTGATACATCTTCGCGGCACCCGGATGAATGGAGTACCGCGAGCTGTGAGCCTCCTCTAGTATCAACTCTCGAAGTTCGTCTACATTGGGCACGCAAATGCGGCCCTGCATCCTCAAAACACCATAACTATCAATAGACACGTCCCTGGCATCATCATGCTGGACTCTGTCCTTAAGAACAAGCAAGTGTGGATCATCATACTGACGCTCTCTGATGCGATCATATAGAGAGGACCGAGAAACAACACAAGCCAACCCCCGACTCGGCTAAAAAATATCCAACCTCACTAGCCGATTGGCCAACGCCTGAACATCACATGCAAAGGGCCTCTCCTCAACTGGAATATAAGCCAAGCTGCCCATACTAACCGCCTTCCGGCTCAAAGCATCGGCCACTACATTGGCCTTCCCCGGATGATACAATATGGTAATGTCATAATCCTTAAGCAACTCTAGCCACCTCCGCTGTCTCAAATTAAGATCTTTCTGTTTGAACAGATGCTGAAGGCTGCGATGATCAATATACACCTCACAAGAAACACCATACAAGTAATGTCTCCAAATCTTAAGAGCGTGAACTATGGCTGCTAACTCCAAATCGTGCACGGGGTAGTTCTTCTCATGGGGCTTCAACTGGCGAGAAGCATAAGCAATAGCCCTACCCTCCTGTATCAGCACACATCCAATGCCAACTCTCGAGGCATCACAGTACACAGCATAGGAATATGAAGCTGACGGCAATATCAAAACTGGCGCCGTGGTCAATGCTGTCTTGAGCTTCTGAAAGCTCTCCTCACATTCTTCGGACCACACAAATAGAGCACCCTTCTGAGTTAACTTAGTCAAGGGTGAAGCAATAGAAGAAAATCCCTGGACAAATCGGCGATAATATACTGCCAACACCAGGAAACTACAGATCTTAGTGGCTGAGGTCGGTCTGGGCCAACTCTGCACCGCCTCTATCTTCTTCGGATCCACCTGTATACCATCGCTGGACACCACGTGTCCCAGAAAAGCCACAGACTCAAGCCAGAACTCACACTTGGAGAACTTTGCAAAAAGCTTCTCCTCCCGCAACCTCTGTAGTACTACTCTCAGATGTTGGGCATGCTCCTCCTGGCTGCGAGAGTACATCAGGATGTCATCAATAAACACAATCACAAAGGAATCCAAATATGGCCGAAACACACTATTCATCAAATGCATGAACGCTGCTGGGGCATTAGTCAGCCCAAAAGACATAACTAGAAACTCATAATGCCCATATCTCATCCTGAAAGCTGTCTTCATAACATCAGAATCCCTGATCTTCAGCTGGTGATAGCCTGATCGAAGATCAATCTTCAAGAATACCCTCGCCCCTGGAGCTGATCAAACAAATCATCAATACGGGGTAGGGGTACTTATTCTTCACTGTCACCTTGTTCAGCTGCCTGTAATCAATACACATTCTCATTGAGCCATCTTTCTTTTTCACAAATAAGACCGGTGCACCCCACGGTGACACACTAGGACGAATGAACCCCTTATCTAGGAGTTCCTGAAGCTGCTCCTTCAACTCCTTCAACTCGGCTGGTGCCATACGATACGGAGGAATAGAGATAGGCTGAGTGCCCGGCACCAAATCAATACCAAAGTCAATATCCCTGTCCGGTTGCATGCCCGAGAGGTCTGAGGGAAACACATCAGGGAAATCCCTCACAACATGAACAGAATCAAGACTAGGAGTCTTAGCTCTAACATCTCTCACAAATGCCAAATATGATAGACACCCCTTCCCAACCATTCGCTGGGCCTTCAAGAAAGAGATTACCCTACTGGGTACATAATCAATTATACCACGCCACTCGATCCTCGGAATACCCGGCATAGCCAATGTGACTGTCTTGGAGTGACAGTCCAGAATAGCATGGCACGGAGATAGACAATCCATGCCCAGAATAACATCGAAATCCACCATCCTCAATAGTAGTAAGTCAACTCGGGTCTCCATACACCCAATAGTAACAAGACAGGACCGATATACACGGTCCACAATGATAGTATCGCCCATCGGGGTAGATACACGCACTGGTAACGCAAGACACCCTCGGGTCATCCCCAAATGATGAGCAAAGTATGAAGATACATAGGAATATGTGGAACCAGGATCAAATAGAACCGATGCATCCTTGGGGCAGACTGAAATAATACCTGTGATAACAGCATCCGAAGCAACAGTATCTAAACGACCCTGGAGAGCATAGAATCGGGCCTGACCACCACCCGATCGGCCCCCCCTCTGGGGCGACCCCTAGCTGCCTGACCCTCACCCCTAGCTGGCTGGGCGGGTACTGAAGATACTGGGCCAGAAGATTAGGGCTGGCCCCTCTGCTGAGATGAACTGGATGCACGGCGGGGACACTCCCTCCGCCTGTGCCCGAACTCACCACACTCGTAACAACTCCCGAGTGTTGGTAACTGAGGATGACAGGAACCCCCCATGACAGAGTGGCTAGCCGATGCACTCGGCCGGGATGAACCCTGAACTGATGGGGCACGAGATGAACTCTGTGCTGGAAGTGCACTAAGAGATGGCTGACTCTGCTGAGACCCCTGATAACCCCGACCAGAAGATGACCCACGATACTCTGAGTGAGCTGACTGATGAGGCCTGGAAGATCGACCTCTGCCCTGCTGAATCTGGCCCCTTGACGGAGCACTACT
This sequence comes from Nicotiana glauca, assembly GCA_026770625.1. Classification (NCBI taxonomy): domain Eukaryota; kingdom Viridiplantae; phylum Streptophyta; class Magnoliopsida; order Solanales; family Solanaceae; genus Nicotiana; species Nicotiana glauca. The sequence continues at coordinate 27,312 of MU721211.1, read as the reverse complement.
GAAGCTACCCGATCCTCGAGGCCTCTTGGCATCCCTCTCCTCTCTCTCCTGACGGCGAGTCGTCTCAATATCACGAGCAATATCCACTGCATCCTCGAAGGTGTGACTCAGGACCCTCTCTCGAGTCATCAAAATACGGATAGGATAAATAAGTCCGTCCACAAATCGCCTGATCCTCTCCTGATCAGTAGGGACCATCCATGGGGAATATCGAGCTAAATTGGAGAATCTCACCTCATACTCTGACACAGACATATCCCCCTGACGGAGCCACTCGAACTGCCTACGTACTCCTCCCTCTGCGACCGTGGTATCCACTTATCCAGAAAGATAGTGGAGAACTCCTGCCATGTCAAGGGTGCCGCACCTGCCGGCCTGCGACGCTCATATGCCTCCCACCATGTGAAGGCTGCTCCTTAGAACTGAAAAGTAGTAAATGATACCCCACTCGACTCGAGAATCCCTGCTGTACGGAGCATACGTCGACACTTGTCGAGAAAACCCTGGGCGTCCTCGCCCGGAATACCACTGAAAGTAGGAGGTGAAAGCCTGCTGAACGTCTCAAGAAGACACTGCTCGTCGTCTGGCATCACTGGGACCCTATCACCCTGAACCGGAATAATCGACTGAACTAGGGCCACTGGCTGGACTGGGGCAACCTGCTGAACTGGTGGCGCCTCTGTTGTCTGAAGACCCTGCACTACCTGCCCTGGAGTGCGAGCCGCGGGGGTCTGATGACCACCCCTGGTCTGGGATGTAGCTGCGGCAGTAGTAGCTGAAACTGCCTGAGCCAAACCAGTGCAGACAGATAATATCTGGGCCAAGGCCTCCTGAAGGACGAGAATAACGATAGGCACTGCTGGTGCCTGAGCGGGTGCTGCTGGAGCATCAACAGCTGGAGGCTGATCCTGGATAGGGGCAACTGGTGGGTCAACTGGTACTGCCCCTGCTGCTCTACCACGACCACGGCCACGCCCTCGGCCTCTTGCAGGTGGCAATGGTAGCCGTCCGCCACGTCCGGTAGCACGAGCTCTCGCCATCTGCGAGAGAATAGAATACAAAAGTTTAGTTTCGTATCAACAAATCGCACGACATGAATTTCAAGAATTTTTAGTGTTTCCGAAAGGTTCCGCAGCCTCCCGAGGATAAGTACAGACGTCTCTGTACCGATCCGCAAGACTCTACTAAACCGGCTCATGACTCGCGAGACCTGGTAACCTAGGCTCTGATACCAACTTGTCACGACCCAAACCCCGATCGTGATGGCGCCCAACACATTGCTAGGCAAGCCCGACCATTACCCGTTAACCAATCCAATTATTATCCCAAATATTCCAAATTTAGTAAAATCTCCTGTTTCCATAATGGTAAGATGAGAGCAGAAAACAAAATAACTGAAATAACAGCCCATCAGAATCTGGTGCCACAAGTCTGAGCCTCTAAACATCTGAATAATATCCTATATAACCAAGTCTAAAGCAGAAGTACAAGAGATAACGAGAAAGAGAGATCGGGTCCTGCGGACGCTGGCAGCTACCTCGATAACTCCGCAGTAAGCTGAAGCAGCAGCAAAATATGTATATCAACTGCCCTCCTGGATCCCTGTATCTGCACACAAGGTGCAGGGAGTAGAGTGA
>MU721211.1:5193-24004 GCA_026770625.1 Nicotiana glauca | reverse complement strand
CACTTCCCGATGAAATCCTCTTCAAATTCTATCAATTAGCTCTCAAGGTGTGCAAATATGGAGGAAAATATGAAGGGATTCGCGACTGAAATGATATTAAAAAACCTTCTGTCGCCCAGATTTTACTCTATGCGATCGCATCCCAAGTCACGCGTTCGCGGAGAACAAAAATCCACTCCCTCAATTTTACCTTACGCGATCGCAGGAATCATTACGCGATCGCAGTGAACCAAAATCCCACTCTACGCGATCGCACTACCATTCACGCGATCGCACAGAATGACCAGCCAGACCTACGCGATCGCAGACGAGCCCACGCGATCGCAGAGAGGAAATCGCTGCTCTGCAATTTCTGCTGCAACTTTCAACTCAAAAATCTCCGTTGGGCATCCGAAATCACCCCGAGGCCCTCGGGACCTCAACCAAAAGCAGGGACATGACCTAATACCTTATTCAAACTTTCTCGAATCATAAAAATGCTATCGTTAACATCAAAATCCTCATCTATCAACAAATCAAAGTCTAAATTTTCTTAAAACTTCCGAATTGCACATTCGATAAAAAACCCAACCAAACGGCGTCCGAATGACCTGAAAATTTGCAGACATATCAAAAATCACCGAATGAAGCTATTGCAACTCCCGGAATTCCATTCCGATTCCCGGATCAAAATCTCACCTATCGACCGGATTCCGCCAAAATTCCAACTTTGCCAATTCAAGACTATTTCTACACCGAATCTCCAAATTCCATTCCGATCGCTGTCCTAGGTCACAAATCATCCCCCGAAGCTAACCGAACTAACGTAATTAGATTCTGAGCTGTCTAACTGACAAGTCAACGTCTGGTTGACTTTTCCAATCTATTCCTTCATTAAAGAGACTAGTCATCTCATTTCCTACCACACTCGATCCGAATTGACTCAAATTCACCAAGTACATATATTGAAACATGAACAAGCATATAACGGAGAAAATGGAGAGGTAACTCACGTGACAACGAATCGGGTCGTCACAATTGAGGATTGCCAGAATGCTGAAGGAATTGAAGGAGGACATTTGGCTAGAGCCTACCTACTGCTGGGTCTGCGGGAGCTAGGAAACCTGTATGATGGAGTCAGGAAGATCGAATCTGGGGAAGGTTCTTCTGTGACCAAGTAGACTCGATTTATTTGCTTTCCTAAATGTAATAAGGCGAAGTTCCAAAAGTGACTTACTTTTTTATTATCTTAGTATCGTTTTTGGATTTGTCTTTTTTTTCATATCATGAAATGAGGCATTTACTGGCATATAAAGTTCTCCAAATCTATTTGTCACTAGTCCTACCTCGGGCACAACAAGGCTTCCAGATTAGGACACGAATTCACATTCCCGCAATATGTGTTTAAATATTTCAAACTTTTCAGATCCCCTGCTGACTTGTTTACCTTTTTGTTTTCATTTTATTCTTTATTCCCATCCCCTAAGATTGGTTCGCTCGCACTGGTATCATCAGCATATCACACCAAATCTAGAGTCCATCCACCTCCTCCTCTCCAAGCAATACAAAGAGAAAGAGGAAGGCTAAAATGGACTACTTAAGCGTCATTCGAAAAGAAAATGCGGAAAATCCAGAAACTTCAGATGGGCGGAGTACTCCGACACCGAATGATTTAGTTTTAAGATTGGAACAAATGATAATGGAGCTACAGTGAGAACTTGAGCAGTTCCGCAACTTGGCAAACTTATCCCTCAGTTTGAATGTTCCCGACATTAATCAACAAAACACAAAGAACCCCGCACCTCCTCAAAACACACCAAACCAACGTCCACAAAACCCTCCTGCACCGCATCAACAAAATCTCAATCCCTTACTGGTACCAACTCTCCCACAACACCACCACCAACTAATCTAGTACTCACCAACCACCACTTGCCACACTCCCCAGAACATATCACAACCCATTCTCGATCCTCAAAACTCAACCAATGACCATCACTACACCCAAGTCCCTGTAACTCATCAAAAAACCCGATATATGTGCAAACCATGCCTCACTCTACTCAACCAACTTCCTATACACCAGAATCAGCTGAGAAGTACCTGCTCATCAAGAACATGACCGAAGAACTCAAGAAATTAAAAAGTTGAGTTCAAGGTGTCGAAGGCGGCAAATGGATTGAAGGTTTGAACTATAAAGACCTATGCATAGTCAGATGTAGAACTGCCAGAGGGGTACAAACCTCCCAAGATTGAGATGTTTAACGGTACAGGTGATCCCAGGGTTCATCTGAGGAACTATTGTGACAAGCTTGTCGGGGTCGGAAAGGATGAAAATATTTGGATGAAACTCTTTATCAGGAGTCTTACTGGAAATGTTTTGTCCTGGTACAACAGCTAGGATCCTAAGAAATGGTCCAATTTGGTGAGAATGGCGTCTGATTTCATAGACCGGTTCAGGCTCAATACAGAAAATGCACCAGATATTTTCTACATCCAAAATCTTAAGAAAAAACCCACTGAGACTTTCCGCGAGTATGCTACTCGTTGCAGGACGAAAGCGGCCAAGGTCAGACCATCTTTGGACGAGGAACAAATGAACAAGTTCTTCGTCAAAGCACATGATCCGCAGTATTATGAAAGATTGATGGTTATTGAAAACCATAAATTCATTGATATCATCAAACTTGGGGAAAGAATCGACGAAGGCATCAAAAGCGGGATGATAACGAATTTTGAGGCATTACAGGCCACAAATAAGGCATTGCAATCAGGCAGCATATCAAAGAAGAAAGACGTTGGGCAGTAATGGTGGCTCAAGGCCCGAAATCTTCACTTACATATCAAACACCTCCACCCACATATCAATGACCTCCACCTACATACCAAGCACCACCACCTACATATCAACCATTATCTCCCAGATATTCCAAACCATCCACTGTCTATCATACCAATAATTCCTAACCATGTCATTTCTAGTCACCTCCTACTCGCCAAAATTATCCAAGACCAACATCCAATTTTGACTGTAAGCCATCCAAACAATACACAGCTATTGCTGAACCCATCTACCAGCTGTATGAAAAGTTGAAAGCCACAGGTTACGTTACTCCTGTTTCTGTAGTGACATTAGAGAATCCATCCCAATGGGTCAAACCAAACAAAACTTGTGCGTATCATTCCGGTATGAATGGACACACCACTAATGAGTGCCGAACTTTGAAAGATAAGATCGAGACGCTGATTGACAAAAAGTTCATACAGGCAAAGGAAGTCACACCCAATATTTGCAACAACCCTCTCCCTGATCATAGAGGTGGTAGGATACATGTGATATAGACGAACGAAGAGTGGGACACTGAGGGGTCGATTGGGCTTATTCGGGAAGGCGATGACTTTAAACCCTCGATCGCACTTACTCCTATCGTAGTACAGACTTAGTCACCAATCAAGGTTAAGGTAGCCGCATCAGTTCTATTTGAGGTAGAGGTAGCTCCACCCCGACCACCCTAGTTCTATTTGAAGTAGAAGTGGTCGCACCTTTTACAGTAACAGTATCAACCACACCTCCTTTCAATTCAAAAGAAATACCTTGTGATTACATTACCGAAGGTCGGCGAAAAGGAAAGGTAAAGATAGAGGAATCTGATGCTATGTAAGGAATGATAAGGACCGAAAGAGTCTATACACCTGAACACTTGGGAGGACCAAGTAAGGATACCACTACCAAGCAGCTTGTCATAGAAACAGGGTCAAACGACCTTTGGAGGAAAGTACAAGCAAGGGAGTATTCCGTCATTGATCATTTGAAAAAAACCCCAGCTCAGATATCTATCCTGTTACTGTTGAAAAATTCATAGGAGCACACAATACGCTTTAATGAAGGTGTTGCGTGAAGCTTATGTACCCAACAATATCATCGGTGGAGAGATGGACAACATGGTAGGGCAGGTACTGGAAAGTCATAAAATAATCATCCATGAGGATGAGTTACTGTCTGAAGGGTTGAATCACAACTGAGCATTGCATATTACGGTGCAATTTGAAGATAAATTCATTGCCACGGTCTTGATTGATGGGGCTTCAAGCCTTTACATTTGTCCGTTGGATACTTTGAAAAGGGTGGACAAAAGTTTTCATGAAGTACGGGCAGGAAGCATGAACGTGAAAGCTTTCGATGGGTCTCAAAGGGCCACGATTGGGGAAATTAACCTTTTCTTGCAGATGGGGCCAACTTGGTTCGACATCAAGTTTTAGGTGCTTGACATACCAGCCTCATACAATCTTCTGTTGGGACAAACATGGATAAATGTCGCTGGAATCGTGGATTCCACACTACATCAAGCCATGAAATTCGAATGGAATCGTTAAAAGGTGATCATTCACGGAGATGGGAGTAACCCCATTTACACCAGCCAAACCATCTCGGTTACCAAAAATAGAAGAAGGCTAGGAGGGTAAACCTATCATCATATTGAAAGCGTCAATGCTGTTGAGAAAGACAAATGGTGGATCAGCAAAATTGAAAGCATACTAGCATGCTCTGGGTATGAACCCGACAAAGGGCTTGGGAAGAATCTCCAGGGTATCACTAAACCAATATGGATGAAGGGTCATGTAACTACCTTTGGGCTCGGATATTGGTATACATGGAAAAAGTATAACAATTGGTCGCCTACATGGCGCGGACCGTATTACCCTCTCGAGAAACCAGTGCCACATATGGATCAAGCTTTTCACCAAGCTGATATAATATGGGGAACTGTAGAATATGAGGCATTAGATAGAATGAAGAATCTGTTCTTAGAGGATGAAGACATGGACTGCAGTGCGATAATTGAGGAGGAGGAGGAGGAAGAAGGCCTCACCATTCGAACTATGGAGAAGGGAGTTGTTCTCAGGAACTGGACAGCCACACCATCCCGGGTCTGCCGAGTCCCTGGGTAGCTTAGCAAATTTTATTTCTATAGCCATTCTAGGCATTTAAGAATTTTAGTAACTTTGTTTTAAAGACTTACTTGTTTCAAAATAAATGCTCGATTCATCGAGCCGTACTTGTGCGGATGTTTTTCAATTTTAATCAAATGCATTGCTCTTTATTATTCATTATTATTTTTCTACACTTTTTCTTTCTACAACATTATTATTACTTTTCCTGATGAACCAGTGATTGTGACATGTAATGAGGCAACGCAATATGAGGATAGTGATTCGNTCGACGTCGAGTTTCAGGTGCTTGACATACCAGCCTCATACAATCTTCTGTTGGGACAAACATGGATAAATGTCGCTGGGACCGTGGATTCCACACTACATCAAGCCGTGAAATTCGAATGGAATTGTTAGGAGGTGATCATTCACGGAGATGGGAGTAACCCCATTTACACTAGCCAAACCATCTCGGTTACCGAAAACAGAAGAAGGCTAGGAGGGGAAACCTATCATCATATTGAAAGTGTCAATGCTATTGAGAAGGACAAATGGTGGATCAGCAAAATAGAAAGCATACTAGCATGCTCTGGGTATGAACTCGGCAAAGGGCTTGGGAAGAATCTCCAGGGTATCACTAAACTGATACGGATGAAGGGTCATGGTACTACCTTTGGGCTCGGATATCAGTATACATGGAAAGAGTATAACAATTGGTCGCCTACATGGTGCGGACCGTATTACCCTCTCGAGCAACCAGTGCCACATATGGATCAAGCTTTTCACCAAGCATATATAATATGGGGAACTGTAGAATAGGAGGCATTGGATGGGATGAAGAATTTGTTCTTCTAGGATGAAGACATGGACTTCAGTGCGATAATTGAGGAGGAGGAGGAGGAAGAAGGCCTCACTATTGGACTATGGAGAAGGGAGTTGTTCTCAGGAACTGGACAGCCACACCATCCTGGGTCTGCCGAGTCCCTGGGTAGCTTAGCAAATTTTATTTCTATAGCCATTCTAGGCATTTAAGATTTTTAGTAACTTTGTTTTAAAGACTTACTTGTTTCAAAATAAATGCTCGATTCATCGAGCCGTACTTGTCCGGATGTTTTTCAATTTTAATCAAATGCATTGCTCTTTATTATTCATTATTATTTTTCTACACTTTTTCTTTCTACAACGTTATTATTACTTTTCCTGATGAACTAGTGATTGTGACATGTAATGAGGCAACGCAATATGATGATAGTGATTCAGATGAAGAAGACGAGATACCCGAGGAAGTTGTCAGGGAGGTTGAAAACTTTAAGAATAAGCCAAAGTCCAATCTGGACGAAACCGAAGCAGTAAACTTGGGGGATGTCGATATTGTCAAGGAAACTCACATCAGCATTCATTTATCACCAACAGAGAAGGAAGAGTACATTAGTATCTTAAAAGAGTATGAGGACATTTTTGCATGGTCGTATGATGGCATGACCTGTTTAAGCATGTCCATAGTGGCTCACAAGTTGCCTAATAATCCCATGTGTTCGCCAGTAAAGCAGAAACTTCGAAAGTTCAAACCAGATTTGAGCCTGAAAATCAAGGAGGAAGTTACTAAGCAGATTAAAGCCAAAGTTTTCAGAGTGGTTGAGTACCAAACTTGGTTAGCCAACATTGTGCCAGTTCTAAAAAAAGATGGGAGAGTCAGAGTATGTGTTGACTATCGAGATTTAAACAGAGCAAGTCCCAAGAACAATTTTCTACTGCCAAAATACACATCTGATCGACAATTGCGCCAATCATGAACTCCAATCCTTCATAGATTGCTTCGCGGGTTATCACCAGAGCTGGATGGACGAAGAAGACGCAGAGAAAACATCCTTTATTATACCAAGGGGGATATACTACTATAAGATGATGCCATTTGGTCTAAAAAATGTGGGGTTGTACATGAGAGCCATTACAACTATCTTCCATGATATGATACACAGAGAAATAGAGGTGTATGTGGACGACGTCATTATCAAATCCAAGGTGGCCGCAGATCACATAGCAGACTTGAGGAAGTTCTTTGACAGGCTAAGGAGGTACAACTTGAAACTGAACCCTGCAAAGTGTGAATTCGAGGTTCCCACAGGAAAGTACTGGGATTCATTATTAGTTGTCGAGGGATCGAGCTGGATCCGTTAAAAGTAAAGGCTATTCAGGAATTACCGCCACCTAGGAGCAAAAAGGACGTGATGAGCTTCCTAGGACGTCTCAACTATATCAATCACTTCATAGCACAGTCCACAGTCATACGTGAACTCATCTTCAAGATGCTGAGTAAAGACGCCGAGACAAGCTGGACCGAGGATTGTCAGAAAGCTTTTGACAAAATCAAGGAGTACTTGTCCACACTACCAATCTTGGTCCCGCCAGAGCCGGGATGGCCTTTTCTACTCTATCTATCTGTATTGGATGGAGCCTTCGGATGTGCTCTAAAACAACATGACGAGACAAGGATAAAGGATCAAGCCATATACTACCTGAGTAAAAAGTTCACACCTTATGAAGCATGGTACTCTGCTGGAACACACTTGTTGTGCTCTGACTTGGACGACCCAGAAATTGAGGCATTACTTATGTGCCTATACCACATACCTCATATCCAGGATGGACCCTCTGAAGTACATATTTTAGAAACCCATGCCGACTGGAAAGTTAGCTAAGTGGCATATACTATTGAGTGAGTTCGATATCACCTATGTAACTCAAAGGGCGGTCAAAGGATAAGCATTGGCATACCATCTTGCTGAAAATTCTGTGGGAGGAGAATACAAACCCTTGAAAATGTGTTTTCTTGATGAAGAAGTGCCATTCGTAGGAGATGACATTACCGAAGAATACGACGGTTGGAGGATGTTCTTCGACAGAGCTACAAATTTCAAAGGAGTGGCCATTGGATCAGTTTTGGTATTGGAAATGGGTCAACATATCTGGTATGTGCTAAACTCAGATTTCCTGCACCAACAACATCGCAGAGTATGAAGCCTGCATACTAGGACTCAACAGGGCAATCGACATAAATATTCAGGAGCTGCTGGTGATCAGTGATTCAGATTTGCTTGTGCACCAAGTACAAGGAGAATGGGCCACCAATAATTCCAAGATATTTCCATATCTGAACCATGTACAGTAATTGAAAAAGAGTTTCACAAAGATAAAGTTTCGGCATGTACCCAGAATTTGGAATGAGTTTGCCGATGAATTGGTCACCTTATCATCTATGATACAGAATCTGGATAAGAACTTCATCGATCCCATCCTAGTGAGAATTCACAGTCAACCGGCGCATTGTGCTCACGTCGAGGAAGAAACGGATGGAAAACCTTAGTTCCATGACATCAAAGAGTATTTGGCAAAGGGAGAATATCTAGAGCATGCAAACCACACTCAGGAACGTACGCTTCGGAGATTGTCCAATCACTTTTTCCACAACAGAGGAAACTTGTACAGAAGAACTCCTGATTTGGGGTTGCTAAGATGCGCCGACGCAAAAGAGGCTTCCAAACTACTTGAGGAGATACATTCTAGGACCTGCGGCCCGCATATGAATGGTTTTGTCTTGGACAAGAAGATACTTAGGGCCGGTTACTTTTGGATGAACATGGAGATAGATTGCGTCCAGTATGTCCACAAATTATACCAATGCCAAGTGCACGCCGATATGATAAAATTACCACCAAAAGAGCTCAATACAATAATATCACCTTGGCCATTCGCCGCCTGGGGAATGGATGCCATCGGTCTGATTGAGTCTACTGCTTCAAACATGCATAGGTTTATTCTAGTGGCCATTGATTACTTCACAAAATGGATAGAGGCTACATCTTACAAAGTTGTAACCAAGAAAGTCGTTGCATACTTTGTCAAAGATCGTATTATTTTCCGATTCAAATTTCCCGAGTCCATTGTTACCGATAATGCTGCCAATCTCAACAGTGATCTGATGAAAGACATGTGTGAAACTTTCAAAATCAAGCACAAGAGTTCCATAGCCTATAGACCTCAGATTAATGGAGTCATAGAAGCCGCCAACAAAAACATCAAGAATATAATAAGGAAAATGGTAGAAAACCACAAATAGTGGCACAAGAAGTTACCCTTAGCTTTGTTGGGATATCGTACCACAGTTCGCACATCAACTAGGGCAACTCCTTATATGTTGGTTTATGGTACCGAAGCTGTCATCCCAACCAAGGTAGAGATTCCTTCTTTAAGGATTATACAGGAAGCCGTATTGAGCGATGTAGAATGGATAAGGAGCAGCTATGAATAATTGGCCCTTATCGATGGAAATAGGATAAACGCAGTATGTCACGGTCAGCTTTATCATAATAGAATGTCCAAGGCTTTCAACAAAAGGGTCAAACCAAGACAATTTGCTCCAGGACAGCTGGTGCTGAAGAAGATCTTCCCACATCAAGTTGAAGCCAAAGGGAAATTCTCACCCAACTGGCATGGTCCTTACATGGTTCATAGGGTGCTGATAGGAGGAGCACTCATAATTGCAGAAATGTACGGGGAAATTTGGCCAAAACAAATCAATTCATACGCAATCAAAAGATATTATGCATAGACTATTTACATTTCCTCATCTGATGTAACTTGACATGATTCATGTTTAAGAGGGGATACATAGGCAGCCTTATAGTTCGGTCATATCATATAAAATTTCCATTTCCCCCAAGATCAGAAACTGGGACAGAATTTTGAGGAAGACCCACCAAATTCCAGAGCAAGTCCAGCCAATGCCAACATGTGTTAGACGGTTAGAAATTGGTTAAGAGACCGGGGCACAATTTTGAGAAGGATTCTCAAAATTCCCAAGAAGGATATTCTACCAAACTAGGGCAGAATTTTGAGGAGAACCCTCAAAATTCTAACATGAGAAAGCTGCAATGTCTTTGAAATGTGTTACAGTCACTAGTTCATCTAAAATTACTTGATATTTCAATATGTTTCTAAAAGGACTCTATTTTTTATCAATAATTGCATATTTTCAAAAAATCTATTTCCGCAGCAGTCAGGTGTTACCCAGGGAAATGCAACCGAGGCCACTAGAATGGAACATAGCAAGGCCAAAAGACAAAGGCACGAACCAACCTCCCCTTACGAAACTTACAATTTTTCTTTGAGCGCAGGAAAATATAACATAGAGATAACATTACCAAACAAATGTACACGAAGTAAAATCACTATCAAACGGGCCACCAGACACTGAATGTATTCCCAGCTAAGAAACGGTCTACTCTTATTTGCTATCTGTTCTTTGCATGAGGCTAATTCTTTCCTCCATATTTACATGAGGCTAATCCTTGCCTCCATATTTGCATGAGGCTAATACCTGCCTCCATATCTGCATGAGGCTAATCCCTGCCTCCATATCTGCATGAGGCTAATCCCTACCTCCATATTTGCATGAGGCTAATCCTCGCCTCCATATCTGCATGAGGATAATCCCTGCCTCCATATTTTGATGAGGCTAATCCCTGCCTCCATATTTGCATGAGGCTAATCCCTACCTCCAATTTGCATGAGGCTAATCCCTGCCTCCATATCTGCACGAGGCTAATCCTGCATTTATATCTGCATAAGGCTAATCCTTGCCTTCATATCTGCATGAGGCTAATCCCTGCCTCAATTGTGCATGAGGCTAATGCCTGCCTTTATATTTGCTTGAGGCTAATCCTTGCCTCAATATTTTTATGAGGCTAATCCCTGCCTCCATTATGCACGAGGCTAATCCTTGTCTCCACATTCTGCATGAGGCTAATTCTTGTCTCCATATTTTGCATGAGGCTAATCCTTGCCTCTATTTTGCATGAGGCTAATCCTTGCCTCCATATTTGCATGATGCTAATCCCCGCCTCCACATTCTGCATGAAGCTAATCCTTGTCTCCATATTTGCATGAGGCTAATTCGTGCCTCCATACTTGCATGAGGCTAATCCTTGCCTCCATACTTTCAGGAGGCTAATCTTTGCCTCCATATTTGCATGGGACTAAGCATTCTCCCTCCTTGCATGAATATCGCTTTATTCCGGTACTATCTATTTTCTTTCCTATCGGGCTATGCTTTGCCATTCATCTCTCAAGACTAAGCCTTGTATAGTTAATATAATATTATTGCATCTCATGGGCTGAAATATCGCCAATCTATCCAAAGGCGTCATAGTCTAAGGGCATCATCTTCATAGCCGGAAGACACCATGCCATGTCCTGAATCTCTCAAATTTGCATATCATTATTCTAAGGCGTCATGGTTCAGAGGCACCATCTTCATGGCTCGAGAACATCATCTCACGGCCTGTGAATCCCTCACAAAAAAATTCATGGCCCAGGACATCACGGTCTGAGGACGTCATCCTTAGCCGTCCGAAGACAACTCTCATGGTCCAAAAGGGAATCTGCATCATGTTTAAAATTGCGCACAAATACATGTTCGTAGCATCTCTTTGTTTGCAGGTGACTAATAAGCAATGACTATCCTAGCAGGAGCAACCTCGCTCAAGTTCCTTCAACTATCTAGAGACCAAACCGTTAACCATAACCATTCTTTCACCTATTCCAAAATCTCGTGCTCGCTCTTGTGATGACTTCATCGGTATATTCCGCCAACGGATCAGGAACTACACATGGCCTAATTCATGTAAAACTAGGGATATGTAGGCAGCTCAAAGACCAGAGTCCGGCCTCTATCTTTTAAAACATCCATCCGGTCAAAATTGGCCATTATTTCTTTACCCATAAACTTTTCATGCTTCCTAGGTAAATAGGGGAAGCTATTGATACCCAATTTTTCCCATAATATGTTTTTGTTAAAATCTATGCTTTGGCATCAATTAGTATTTTTCATACAATTTTTGCATTTTAATTAACTTATCCCAACATTTATTTTATAAAAAATAATCACTGATTGCATCTCAAATAGTTTTATAATAATTTTATGGCTTAATTTTATCATTTGCATTTGTAATAAGTTTCAATTATTGCACAAATAGCCACATTTGTCTTTTTAGGATGCAATTGCAATTACTTTATAATTATAACCTATGAATGCATTATTACATTATTTTACCAGAAAATAATCTTTTACATTTTTAAAATATTAAATAATTATTTTAAAATACTTCGAGGCATGAAAATCAGTTTTACAACCTATTAGTTATTTTTAAAAATTATTTTATCAATTAAATGGGTATTTAATAATTGGCCTTCTTATTTTCGGATTTAGCCAATTAGATAGCCCAATTTTAAATCCCATACTAGCCCAAAGACCCTAGGCCCAAACCCCTAACAAACCTACCCGACCCAGTTTTTGTTAGATCTTGGCCGTTGATCATTTTGATCGATGGTCTATATCTCCCCGTACCTAAATTAAACTAACCTATACCCCAAACCCTAATAATTTTACCACCCCTCCCCGCCGTCATCTGTTCCTATCCTATCTCAAATGCTCTCAAATCGTAAACGTAATTAACCCTCATCATCACTCATCTATTTCCGTTCATGGTGGTTTCACCACCATCATACCTCTAATGGCCTTTCCTATGCTGGTATCGCCATCTCTAAGGTCCTTGAGGGACCATGTCAGTCCGCTTACACCTATAGCCCTTTCTTCCTTATTTCAGGTTGTTCCAGTTCGATTTCGAGTAAGATCTTCCTATTTTGCTTTAAACCTATGGATTTCTAAGCCTACTTCTTCATCTCTGTGTTGTTTTTCTTGAAACCATAATTTCGTCCTTTGAACTTGTCAAATCTGTGCAAGATCTCAGATGGATCAAACCTATTTCACACGAGTTTTACAAAAAATTTTGATTTTCGAATGGTTTTCCATTTTTCTAAACTAGGGTTTCCTGAAAACTTCTTTCTTCAAAATGTTTTGCTAATTTGAGTATTTAATCTTCTATTCTTACGTGTTTTTTACCGATTTCGTAGAGTTTGCTTCAACCCTAACTAGTTTATGCTAAAACCCCATTTTTCAACCTTTATTTGGATTCTGAGTTTGTCCAGGTTACTTGTGCACCAACATCGTTCTATGCTTTGGTTCCTGTGATTTTTGTTTTAGCTTAATTCGATGTCTTGTGGTTTTTTTCCTAATGTGTCTCTACTAAGGTTCTTGGTTCGACTCCTTGACTGATTTTATGCGTCTATATTCATTTTGTCTATTCATGGTAAGCCTATATTTTTCTCCTTAAATCAGTGATTCTTGATTTACCAATTTGTTTCGTTAAAACCTATATGTTGAGTCTTGACTATTCCTTTACTCGCAGCCTTATTTAGTTTCTTGCTTTATTTGAATTGTCTGCGATACTTGCTGATTCTTACTAATTGTTTCCTTAATTAAACCCCTGTTATTTACCCCAATTACCCATTATATGCTTAAGTTTCACTCGACTCTTCTTTTTTTAAATGTATTCTGCCTTTACCGTTGGGTAATTACCCTCAATTAATGGGAAATTACGCTATTCTGTGTGTAATTGATTATGTGGCTTCCTTAATTTGCTGAATGATTGATCTCCATTGCCTTATTCTCATTGCTCTTAACTGCTATATATACTCTCCTTTATTCTCACTTCTAAAGAACATTAGTTCATCAATATTCTCACGCTCTCAAAAGCTCTCCATTCTCTTATGTTACTTGCAATTCTCACTAACCTAGCCGTTTGTAAGCCAAGGCTGGCTATTTGCACTATCTCTGCTCTATACTCTGTATTCTCTCCTTAACCGGTATGTCCTAATTCAATTCAAATTCCAAAACTATGTATTTCTTTGTTCTTTCAATTCATTTGTTGTAACTTCTAATCATGTTTATTAATTTACTATCATGATTGCTCAATGTGTAACTAGCATCCCTAGATCACTGCCTAACTAATGTCCTACTTAGCATGTTGGAGTTTGTTCTGAATAGTTTATTTACCCACAAGGATCTGTTTACTGCTTACCTAGCATTCCAAACATCTCTCTATTCAAATATATAATTAGCATGTCTCCGCTTTACTTGCCAGTTTACTACTTGTTTAACATGTCTTACACTGTCTTATTCCATATGTGACTAGTTTGTTTGCCTGACTACTGTTTATCTAGCATGCCCAAACTTTGTTTTGTGAGTGTGTGATTAGCATGTCTACATTTGTTAATACTTTCCTAGCATGTCCATTTCAGTTCTTGCTTGTTCTGCCTTACTCCTGCTAAGTTATCTAGTCTCTCTAGTGCAACTCTAGTTATGTTGTTTATGTTCCATCAACATGTTTCTACTATGATATTTGTTTCATGTTTCAATGAACTACATTATATTTAAACTATTAGTTATGTAGAACCCCCTTGAGAACTCCATGCACCCTGTTGTTTATGTGTTCTACCAAGGTGTATTCTATGTGTCCCCAACCCCTGTTTCCTTGTGTGGAAACTGTTGGCCAAAGTGTTTTCTAAATATGTTTGTTCTGTGACTTGGGCAAATTGTTTCCCATGCTTTCTAACTGTTGTTTTACCACTAAATTAGTACTAATTTTCAGAAAATCTTTTACCTAACTCTTTCAAATCATGTCAAGTACTCTCACTTATTCTTAGGTTATTAAGTTCTGCCACCCCGGTATGTGTACTTGTTAGATGTCCCTAATATCTCTATGAACTCTAGCATATCAGGGTTGTTCCACACTGCACATGAATTAGTCCTTATTTGAAAAAGGTCTGGGTGTGAGCACTTCTCGGGTTCCTTGAGGTCCTTAGAGAACTCTGACACACCTAGACGTGAAATTGGCTATGAAACTTTGGGCACTGAAGACTATTGAAGGCCTGGTATACCATGATTTGCTTTGGGCCTATTTCAGGCTCCCTATAGCTTAATTTTTATTCAATCATTGGTCTATAATGATTAATTGTAAACAGATAATGGGGTGATTAGTGAAAAGGGAGGGTAGTTGTATACCGTGGGTAAAGGATTGGGTAGATAACATGACTATATGATTACTTTGGTTTAAATGTGTTTTGTTAGATAACATGCCTATAAGGTTTCGCTTTGGTCAAATAAATTTGGTCTGTTTCACTTTACATAATTAGACACCATGCCTATATGGAATAAAATGACTAAGGTTTAGTTTCCATTACGGCTTATGTTCACATTTGTCTTTTTAGAAATTATGCCTATAGGATTTAAAATAAGCTTTAATTATAGAAATCATGCCTATAGGATCCAAATCAGTTTAATTAGACATCACGCCTATAGGATCTAAAAATCAGTTTCAATAAAAAATCATGCCTATAGGTTCTGAATCAGTTTAATTGATTATCCTATTCGTTTCTTTAATTGCCCTCAACGTTGTGTAAATTAATATCACTAGAAAGCATGCCTATAGGACAAAAGACTTCAAAATGCTTCCTAGAATTATGACTGCATATAGGGGTGTGCAAATCGATAAATATAATCGATTATTTGTTATCGAAATCGAAATCAAAAAAATCAAAACCTTATTGAAACGATAACCATAAGAATATGTACAAATCGATAATCAATAAATAATTATCGATAAGGATCAAAATCGAATCGATAAATCAAATGCACACCCCTAGACTGTAGACACTTGTTAAATGAGTAATACCTATTTGTGCAGATTAATATAACATACAGAATGTATATATATTTCGCTACTATTTTGAAAGCGGATATACAATATTATTTTTCCTAATCTATACCCTTTCCTTTTCCCTAAGTCCCATACCTTATTATTTCCTCTACTACATTTAAGGAATGATCATATTTAAAGAACAAGGGAATGAAGTTCAAATTAATGGAAAACAGAATTAGCCGTGATGATGTGTTTTGTTTTATTTTGTTTTTTTATACAGTTGGAGTGTTGGTGGCATACATTTGATCCCTTTCTTTAGTTTTGTTGCATGTGCTTGTTGACACAATTTTTATATTATAAATGGTGTTCGTTTTATTTTAGCTTCTTTTTGTCCATATTAATTAGGCGCGTTTATAGCGATATACTTTCTGTAGAATCCCGCAAATTTTCTTATTGGTGTAATCGATAACCGAATCGATAAGCCCCTAAAATCGATAAATAAAAATCGAAAAAATCGAAACCTTATTGAAATAATAACGATAAGCATATGTATAAATCGATAATCGATAAGTAATTATCGATAAGGGTCAAAATCGAATGCATACCCCTAACTGCATAAACATACTTAGGCAAGCCTTAGGGCATTAAATAATTGTGAAAATAGTTCTATTTATATGTAAGATTATCGAGGCTTAACAAGCTGCAAAACCAGTAGGCAAACTGGTTAGGACCTTGCCGCTTCTCTAAAAACATAAACGCTACATATTCTGTTTTTTGATGTTCATATAGATATCTCGTTCTTAGGATTTCTGAACTTCTTTTTTAAAATCTGTGTTTTAGATGTGTTGTTTGACTATCTATATACATGCGGAGTTATATGTGAGCCTTCTAATTGTATGTCCTTATTTTCTTGTCCTATATGTTATTTTCCTATCGCGTAGATTTTTACCTTTTACAAACCTTAAGTTGTCTAGAACTATCCAGATTTAGGGGTCCCAAATTCCTCCAGGACCATAAGGAAGGGACATGTAGCAGCACACTTATAGGTTGCTAATTAAACCCGCTAATATAACCACTAAGGGGTGGGTAATGGGTACTAAAAGGATATGATGACTACGCACTAATGTCACGTATAGCCCCTCATTGAGGAGTGATTACCGGGCATTATATGGTGTCATGACCCAAAATTCCCACCCTCGGGAGTCGTGATGGTGTCTACTCGTTGAAGCTAGGCAAGCCACATTCATATATTATTCTCCATTATTTTAAGCCATTTTCACCAAATTAACAACAAGTGATCAATAATTAAACAACTGTGGAAACATGAAAAATTAAAGCGGAAGACTTAAGTTAAATAACTGAATAATAACTCGGAATTCACCATATATCTCTACCCAATGACTGGTGTTAAGAGAACTAAATACAATTGTTTGAAAAGAAATGTAAACTGTTTGTCTCGAAGTACATGAGATAACAGGCGGAAATAAAAGATAGATGAGACTCCGAGCCATGCAGACGTCTGCAAGGCTACCTCGGTGTCTCTGGACTGAAGGCTCGCTCCCAGACTACGGTTGCTGCTCAAATGCTGCTGCAACACCTAGATCTGTGCAAACGAGCACAGAGTGTAGCATCAGCACAGCCGACCCCATGTGCTGGTAAGTGTCCGGCCTAATCCCGGCGAGGTAGTGACGAGGCTAGGACCAGACTCCAGATAAACCTGTACAGTTATATATATATATACAATTACAATGGAGAAACAACAAGAATAAACAGTTTAAGCGGGGGAAGGGAACATGCTTCAGGGGCAACAGATATAAATAAATATCAGGAACAATAGAGCGTACAACTACAGTTTAGCTTATAACACAAAATAAGGAGGTAAGACAACTTTCATAATAAAATCATCTTGTTACAGGCGTGCAACCCGATCCCATTTCTCAATATCTCGTGGTAGGCGTACCACCCGCTCCCATTTTAATATCATTGGTGGTAAGCGTACCACCCGCTCCATTTTTTATATCACTTGTGGTAGGCGTATGTCACGACCCTAGTTCACTAATCGTGAACCTGTCATGACGGCACCCAGTCTTCGCGACTAGGTAAGCCTAACACATTGCGGAATTTTAACCATCTTTATGAAAGCAACAAGACTAATACTGAATAATATAAGAAAAATGTAATAAGTGCCGCCTGGCACATACACTTCAACTCAAAACACTGAAACGACCTCCAAGACCCGGAAACTCACGGGCAACACAGGCTAAAGGACATAAACTATGGCTCTATCATTCAGAAATGTCTATACAACCGAAACAAATGAAATGAAACTAGTATCTATGAGGAGGAGTAGAAGGAGACTCCTCGGATCTGCGGAAGCGGCAGATGCGTACCTCAAGTCTCCCAACGCAGCTTTGTAATCACCGATAATGCGCTCGGTCCAAAGTACCCGGATCTGCACAACGAAAGTGTGCAGAAGAGTAGCATGAGTACACCACAGCGGTACTCAGTAAGTGCCAAGCCTAACCTCGGTTGGGTAGTGACGAGGAAAGGTAAGGGCCCTACTAAGACAGAAAAGAATAAAATAGCAAGAGATTAACGGTATCGAAGTATGGTGAAAGCTAATGAACACAACGAAGTGATAAGACAGATCAATGAAATATAATACTGCAAGATAAAACAGAAACACAGAGTAAATACAGCAATATTACAAGAATACCGACGAGGGTCTTCCAGGATACCGTCCTGTACCCTTTTTTCCTCAACTGTCCAATGGAACTTCTCGAGATACCGTCCCGTAGTCCAAACCTCATATCAATATCAAAGAATCTCCCGGGATACTNCTCCCGGAATCCCGCATCCGTAGTCCCAATATAAATGCGCAACCAATCATCAGAGAAATATTCAGAAATTAAAGTACAACAATACAAGGCATCAAGGAATACTGGCCTAACATGCTCCACGTAACCACAGTTAAGGCAATTTAAACAAATAGGCAGCTTGGATCAATTAAACATGCTCTACTACGCTAGCACATGCTATAAAAGCATGTAAAGCAAGGCAAATATAAAAGAGAATCCAAATCAAGTAATTAAGTAAAAAAAATCCGTGTTTCAACAATTTGCTCAAGTACGCGCTCGTCACCTCACGTACAATGCATTCAATTATCAATTGTCACATCCTAAGGGACGAAGTCCCCCACACAAGCTTAGGCAAGCCACTTACCTCGAACCGTTGCGAAATCAACTAGGGAGCGATGCCCTTGCCACGAGTATCCAACTCCGAGTGGCCCAAATCTATTCAAA
>MU721190.1:0-14390 GCA_026770625.1 Nicotiana glauca | reverse complement strand
GAAGTGCTTGAAGAAAATGAAGAAGGCCAAAGATTAAAGTGCAAGAACTGTGGAAGAGTCTTAAATTTTCGTTCAGGGTGTACCTGGGGCATTTTAAGGAGGCATATCATGTATTGTGTTGATGGTATTTATGCGCAAATTCGTCTTTAAAATTTTTTAACAATTTGTGTTATTTAAAAATTATTAGGCGTATTTATGCTTCATGTTGTACTTTGTTATTAATTTATTATGCATTCTAATTTACAAGAAATTGCCTTAAACAAAAAAAAAATCGGACATAAAAAAGCCCGTTAGGCCTGCGAAGCCAACGAGCCCGGCCCGTTTAGCCCAGGACCATCTGGGCTTAGGCCCGTCACGGGCTGGTTCCACCCAGCAGGCCCACGAAGCCCGAGACCGCCAAGCCCAAGTTCGCCAGGCCCGGCCCGTTTGGCCCATTTAGGCCCGGGCCCGCCTAAAAGTGCAGCCTTATCCTACCCCATTCAATAGCCTACACCGTATTCCCTTGGGTCCTAAATAATTCCAAACTAGGTGCACCTACATTCGAGGAGATTTCTACCAAATACTTCAACTGCTTATTATTATTTTAGCACTTTTATTCAAATACGTAACTGATTATTTAATAAATCAACCACTTAAAGTGTTTTTCATCACCTAATACTTATCAACTATTTTAAATTAGCTAAGCAAAACATGCTCTTAAGATCCTTATTCACTACTCTCCAATAATATAATTTTATATACATAGAAATAGATAGATATAGATAGTAAATTGACATTAAGCTCCTTCTAAAATTTTATTTTCATATTCAACTACTTTGGGCCAATGACATTATTATTTGCACGGAAGCACGATTAAACACTAATTATTGTTATTGCGCCAAAGATTATTTTCCCAAAAATCCAAAAATATACATCAACTAAATCATATTCACAAGAGACTAATAATTCCTCGTACAATTAGCACAATAGGATATATAGGTTATAGAAAACCGATTATCGGCTCTCCAATAATATAATTTTATATACATAGAAATAGATAGATATAGATACTAAATTGACATTAAGCTCCTTCTAAAATTTTATTTTCATATTCAACTACTTTGGGCCAATGACATTATTATTTGCACGGAAGCACGATTAAACACTAATTATTGTTATTGCGCCAAAGATTATTTTCCCAAAAGATCGAAGCCAAAGATTATTTTTCCAAAAATCCAAAAATATACATCAACTAAATCATATTCACAAGAGACTAATAATTCCTCGTACAATTAGCACAATAGGATATATAGGTTATAGAAAACCGATTATCGGCTTGTGAACCGCTTCTTGATTTAGTCATCTAAGTTGCACGAACTCACCTATTTTGTTGTCGTACCCGTCTCGATACGGGACCGGGGACGGGATACGTCCCGGATTCAGTCAACCAACGTCGGACGCTTTGACCGGAATCCATCGACAGAACTTGATAGAACGACGTTGAATGACTTTCTTTTTCACTTATGAAGGAAGAACGTAGGGATGAAGGCAGCGTGAATAGGGGTTTGTAAGAACTTGAAAGAAATTGGGAAATTTTGAGCATCTTTACAAGCTTGAAAGAAGTCGGGAAGCTTGAAAGAAGTTGGGGTCCTTGGGGAAGATGATCTACGGTGCCTTTAGGTATAAAAAAAATGTAATATTATAATAAATGCACTAGTGTTTTGCACACTCCAAGGCCACTGATGTTTGCCACCAAACTTTATTTAATAATATTTGTTAAATCTTTTTAAAAAATATGTGGATATTGCAAGACTTGATGAGGATAATAGCTATTATAAACTACCGTCATGTACTCGATTCTAATGCCTAAGGAACTCTTAAATGTAAATACTTTTGCACATTCCAAGGTCACTCATGATGCCACCAAACCTTGTTTAGTATTCAAATATTATTATTGATTTAACGGTAGTAGTATAATAGTAGCCGTTCCGTTCTTTTGAAGTACTAATTTCTATATTGCAATTGAAAAATAATGGTATTTTATCATGATGAACAAAATAGTTGTTAACATCAATGAGTAATTTTTTAGAACAATTTTTTTTACTTTACATAGTATTTGCAACAAGTATATTAATTTTATAGTAATTATGTGGTAAAAAAAATTAAAACTACTAAGCCTACATCTATTTTTTTTATTTTGAATTTTTTTAACCGAGTCCGAGCAACTTAGTCATCACATAGGCCAATTTGGACATCTTCACGGATCAACTTGGGCTACTCTTTTATGATGGGTTATTTTGGGCATAGCCCAAATCATCCCATCAGCAAAATACATTTTATCCAACCCATTAAATTTCGGGACGGTTAATAGACTTCTGGCCAAATTTGCAATCCCAAGATTTAAAAAGAAACCCTTACAAATATGAATCGACATCACTCTCTATTAGCCCAAGCGTCATTATCTCAATTTAGGAGTGGCAAAATTGACCCAATAATATGAAACTCACCCAACCTGCCAAAGATTTAACCGCACGGACAAAATGCGTTTTATTGGTCTACTTATTTGGGATGTGCCAAGACTAGGGGTGGGTGTTCGGGCCGTTCGGATTGCATATGAAATTTCGGTTTGGATTTTCAGTTTTCGGATTGACGAAATGACAATCCAAAACCAATCCAAATAAATTCGGATTGAATCCGATTTCTTAAGTTCGATTTCGGATTAGTCGATTTGGATATTTTGGATTTTAGGTTTTGAGCTTATAAGTTGAGATATCTCTTCATTTTATAAAAATGAATATTCAAATTAAGTACTCATATTAAATTGCCTGAAAAGTTTTCATTCTCACTACAATCATCTAAATGAAATATTAAAGTAATGAAATTATTGTATAAAAAAAATTAAAAAAAATACAATAGAGACGTTAATACGATAGATAAAAGTAGAAATAGTAAAACCATATCCAAATAGAAATTATTCTCATAATAACTTAGTAATTAATATTGAACATATATGATAATATCTACTGGGTAGGGTATTGAACTTATTACTACTGACATATGGATAATGGACTAAATATAAAGTATAAGAATTTCGGATTTTCGGATATCCAAAAATTCGAAGTACCAAATCCAATATCCGATCCAAAATCCAATCAAAAAATCCAAAAAAAAAAAATCCAAAAAATTCGGATTTCGGGTTTGCCCAAAATATGTCCACCCCTAGCCCACAGTAATCCATTAGAAAATAGTAGCTGAATTAGTCGTGCATGTCTGATACTGACCCGTGCCCTAACTTCACCCTTGGGCTGGGCACTAGTAGGTAAATAGTCCCCTACACTCATGCCTAATCAGATAATAAAACTAGGACAACCCTTGCTCTTCAGTTCTATTCCTAATCTATACCCGTATATGCTTTATAAACCCACACAATTGTGCCAATTGAAATACCTCCAAAAGTCATATTCCAGTTTTCTTTCATTATTATTTTCAAGTTATTTACAAATATGAAAAAATTGTTTTCAATTCTCTTTCTTGAAGGATAAGTGTGTCCAACGTATTAGTTTCCTAGAAGTGATTTTATAAAAGCTTGTTTGTTGACACTAGTAATGCTACATCCTAAATGTTAAGTGGTGGTAGTAACTAATAAGAGCTAATTTAATATGTTTGTAACATTTCTACAATTTTTAAAAGGTTTTGAAGTCCCAACATTATTGGTGAGACTATTATTTTCACAATGTTTATTGAATTATGTGCTGAGATTAAATACATCAATTAAGTGCGACGGAAATTATAACAAATATTATATAAATAAGAGAAATAGGTATGGAGAAAATGAATATTTGCTATTGATTTTACGGAAAAGGTTTCAAAATGCCCTTAAACTATTGGAAAAGGTTTAAAAATACCCTTCATCCATCTATTGGGCTAAAAATACCCCTACATCCACCTTTTTAGTTCACTCATGCCCTTTGACCGTTAGGTCAATGCTAAATTAAAAATAATTATTATTCTTTTTTGTAAAACTTAAAAAAATACATTTTACAAAATATTTTCGTTTTCTTAAACTAATGCATTAGTATTCCACTAATTTAGTAAAGTCTTTTTTTTTGTTTTGTAGTTTTACAAAAAAACAATTCGATTTTTACATAAAAAATATTTTTTTTCCAGTTTTTTAAAAGAATTTTTTTTGTGAAAACTGAAAAAAATAAATTGTAAAAACAGAAAAAAATGTTTTTAATAAATATTTTCGTTTTTTAAAAACTGAAAAAAGAATACACTTTTTTTTCATTTTTTCAGATTTTTTTCTTAAAAAAAAGGAAAATACTTTTTCTTTAAAAAAAAAACTGAAAAACGAAACATTTTAAACTAAAAAAATATATATATATATTTTTCAAAAACAAAAATATTTTTTTGAATTTTTTTTTTAGTTTCTAAAAACGAAAATATTTTACAAAACATGTTTTTTTTTTGTGTTTTTACAAAAGAATTTTCTTTAGTTTTTACAAAAAAAAGTGATTTTAAAAACTGGAAAAAAAAAAAGACTTTACTAAATTAGGGGTTGCTCTGATGGTAAGCAACCTCCACTTCCAACCAAGAGGTTGTGAGTTCGAGTCTCCCCAAGAGCAAGATGGGAAGTTCTTGGAGGGAAGGATGCCGGAGGTCTATTTGGAAACAGCCTCTCTACCCCAGGATATGGGTAAGATCTGCGTACACACTACCCTCCCCGGACCCCACTAAGTGGGATTATACTGGGTTGTTGTTGTTGTTGTACTATTAGAGCATTAGTTTAAAAAAGCAAAAATATTTATATTTTACAAAAAGAATAATAATTATTTTTTATTTCGAAAGGATATAAGTAAACCAAAAAAGTGGATGGAGGGATATTTTTAGCCCAATAGGTGGATGAAGGGTATTTTTAAACCTTTTTCAATAATTTAGAGGTATTTTAAACATTTTTCCGTTGATTTTATAACAAGACTAATTGAGCAGGTTGAGAATCTTAATTGATGCCTAAAAAAAGAAGGAACAAAAAGGTCAATTGTGCACAGCCCATTTAGGTCCAAATAAACTTTTAGCAGGTTGGTCATGATCTACTTATTGACTCAGCCCATTGACTGGCACAATATCGAAATAAACTGCCTTTCAACTGCCACCCCTAAGTCTTAATTAACTAGTCCGGAATCCACTAAACTATTCAATGACCTGTTTTCAAATTTCTTCTACCAACTAGCTTTCATTTAAAAACAAAAGAAAAAATAAAAATCTTTTACTACAAACTAGACTCTTCGCCTTGCAATATGTACTCCCAAGTCTTAATCAGCTTTCATGGACTAAAATGAATGTAACAGCCTGTTTGGTCGTGCTTCTTCTTTCAAAGTTGAGGCGTTTGGTCAAGCTTTTAGAAGTTAGTGGTTTTGAGTAAAAGCAAAAGCAGTAACTGAAAAGCAGATAAAAGTAACTTCTGTCCAAAAATACTATTGACAAAACTACATTTAGACGCACTTTTTAAAAGCTTGGACAAATACTGATTGCTACTCAAAAGTGCTTTTCAAATTGATTAGTCAAACACAAACTGTTTCTCACCAATAATATTTTTTAAAAAGAACTTTTTAAAATAAGTTGATTTTAGAAGCACAACCAAACACACTATAAATTTCTATCTTAAACTAGCATGAGTATCTAATTTGTTCGGACTCGGGTGCGGGTATCCGATACGGGGACGGATCCGAGTATCGGATTCGGCAAAATTTAAATCTTAAGATTCAGGGATGCGGATCCAAATACGGATACGGGTGCGGGGATTCGGTTAAAAAAATTCAAAATAAAAAAAATAGATATATGTTTAGTAGTTTTAATTTTTTTTTTACCACATAATTACTATAAAATTAATATACTTGTTGCAAAAACTATGTAAAGTAAAAAAAATTAATTTAAAAAATTACTCATTGATGTTAACAACTATTTTGTTCATCATGATAAAGTACCGTTATTTTTCGATTGCAATATAGAAATTAGTACTTCAAAAGAATGGAATGGCTACTATTAAACTGCTACCATTAAATCAATAATAATATTTGAATACTAAACAAGATTTGGTGGCAACATGAGTGACCTTGAAATGTGCAAAAGTATTATTATGTTATTTTTTACATTTAAGAGTTCTTTAGGTATTAGAATCGAGTACATGACAGTAGTTTATGACAGTTGTTCTCCTCATCGAGTCTTGCAATATCCACATATTTTTAAAAGAGATTTAACAAATATTATTAAATAAAGTTTGGTGGCAAACATCAGTGGCCTTTGAATATGCAAAACACTAGTGCATTTATTATTATATTACATTTTCTTTATACCTAAAGGCACTGTAGGTCATCTTCCCCAAGGACCCCAATTTCTTTCAAGCTTCCCGACTTCTTTCAAGCTTGTAAAGATGCTCAAAATTACCCAATTTCTTTCAAGCTCTTACAAACTCCCATTCACGCTGCCTTCACCCCTACGCTCTTCCTTCATAAGTGAAAAAGAAAGTCATTCATCGTCGTTCCATCAAGTTCTGTCGATGGACTCCAGTCAAAGTGTCCGACGTCGGTTGATTGAATCCGGGACGTATCCCGTCCCCGATCCCGTATCGAGACGGGTACGACACCAAAATAGGCGAGTCCGTACAGCTTAGATGAGTATTACAAGGCCCGACCTAGACTTTATAGAATGGAACTTTTCCTAAATCCATTGTATACTGACTAAAGTACTCTTTGAGGCTACCCACCCTATCCCTTTCCCCAACCTCTGGTGACCCCATCCAGTGACCTTTACGGCTCTAACCCAACCCCCACGCTAAAAAGGAAAGAAGTACCATTTAGTACGAGGCTTTGTTCTGATTAAAAATTAATACTTGTTTGCTTTAGTCCACAACGACAAGACAGCCTGGAAAAAAATTAGTATATAAACTGGTTTTCTTTTTGATAAGGTTAGTATATGAACTGTTATCCAAACCAAGAAAATGATAGAGGTCCCGGAAAAGTGCATGACACACAAAATGTAAGGAAGAAAATGGTTATAGTTTACACTGCTTTTTGAGTGAAAAGGCAGCTACAACAAACAACAACACCTAACCCAGTGAAATCCCACACGTGGAGTCCTTGGGAGGGTAATGTGTACGCAGACCTTACCCCTTATAAAAAAGAGAGGTTATTTCCAATAGACCCTCGGCCCAAAAGCAATAAAAAGGACACAATACTACGATAAAGTTTATTTGACTGCAACCAGATCACTTATCATCCCACCAAAACAAAAAAAAGTATTAGAATGAAATCATTGAACCATTTACCTGCCAATATTTTGATACACAACGATCAATGCAGCTATTTTCGCCAATATTTAGCTCAGGGTCCCTGTACCTTCTATCGACACACTTGTTGAAGCATGTCTGGGTGAGCCTAGATCACAACAATAAACATCAATGTATGGAAATTCAGAAATTTTGTACACATGCCTTCAATGGAAGTAACTAGGAAACAACAATGGAGCTGAATTAGAAGGAAAACTGAATCTGATGGGTATTCACCAAATCTTCTAATTTTTTTACTTAAGATTTCTTTTGTGCTATTAGGTTAAGACTTATGATTAAAACAGTCAAAATCCGGAACACCTTACTTGTTAAATGATTCAACCCTGTACTCCATCACCTTCTCGGCCATGCCAAAAATCTGCATACATAAGGAAAGAGATGAGGGGGTGTAAGAACCAGAAACATTTTAGCTTGAAAAGTTCTGCATTCAACTTCTTACATAGAATGAAAATATTTTGATATTTGGAAAATTGAATTACTAACAAATGTATGAAAATTACACAGAAAGCATTTTTTCTTGAAGATAAACAAAGACTAAATGATAAACACATCACAAAAGTAAAGAACCTGCTCCTTGTCAACTGTTGGTGGCAGGTTATTAGCAGCCATCTTTACGGACCTGCGAGACAAAAAGCAACACTTACATCAAAAAGTCTAATTATAGGTCTGAACCCAATGAAAAAAAAAAAAGGAACATACTGCAAAATATGCTAAAAGAACTTTAGCAATATAGCCAAAAAAAAAATCAAGGAATGTGAGGACGTTTTCCAATCACAATACCCCTTATGTCCTGGGCAATGAATTTACAGTATGTTTACAAATCACTACTGCACCCACTGCCTTCAACTCGATGCTGTGTACATGTTAGTGTACAAGAAGTCTTATTACAGGTCTAAATCCAGTTTAAGAAACATACAGCAGACCTGCTAAAAAAATTGAGCCAAAGGATGACGCCTGTGACGACCCGGCCCGTCGTCACGTGAGTTACCGCCCCGTTTTCCCCATATTATGTTTCTCTATGATTTAATATCAATATTTGAGTTGATCGGGTAGAGTTGGATTGGTTTTAGTTGGAAATGAGGCACTTAGCCTCTTGGAAGGAAGCTTGTTTTGGAAAAGTCAACCGGAAGTTGAATATATAGTTAGAGGGCTCGGATGTGAGTTCCGGTAGTTCGGTTAGCTTCGCGAGATAATTTGTGACTTAGGAATGCTATCAGAATTGAATTTGGAGGTCCGGTGTAGAATTAGACTTGAATTGGCGAAGTGTGAATTTTGGCGGATTCCGGTTGATAGGTGAATTTTGATCCGAGGATCAGAATGGAATTCCGAGAGTTGATGTAGCTTCGTTAGGTGATTTTGGATATGTGTGTAAAATTTCCAGTCATTCGGACATCGTTTGGCCGGGTTTTCGATCGAATGTGAGTTTCGGAAGTTTTGGTTGAACTTAGGCTTGAATTCGATGTGATTTAATGGTTTTAGCGTTGTTTGACGTGTTTTGGGGATTGGAACACGTTTGAATAAGATTTTAGGATGTGTTGGTGCTTTTGGTTGAGGTCACGGGGGCCTCGGGGTGATTTCGGATGGTTAAACGGAAATTTTGGAAGCATGCAGCAGGTCTGATCTACTGGCTTCTGGTATTTCCGCATATGCGGAAAAGGATCCACAGGAGCGGTTCCGCAGATGCGGCTATAGGGTCGCAAAAGCGGTCCTTGAGGGGGCCTGGTATATTCCGCAGAAGCGATAGGGGAAGTCGCAGAAGCGAAAGGAGGAGGCTTGGGAGGTTCCGCAAAAGCGGACATGTGGACCGCAGAAGCGGTCTCGCATTTGCGATTGGTTGACCGCAGAAGAAGTCCTGGGTAAAAATCGAAGAACCGCAAAAGCGGTGTCGCAGAAGCGACAAAGGCATTGCAGAAGCGGAAACTGCTGTTTAGAGGATATTAATTTCAGCTTCGCGAATTTTAGAAGCAACTCAACATTTTCATTTCGGACTAAGGAGATTTTGGGCGATTTCGAAGAGGGTTTCGAGAGTCTTCATCAGGTATGGATTCTTGGTCTTAGATTATGTTGTTATGGTGTAAAAACGTGGATTGACACTGAAAATCCAAGGGAATTAAGGCTAAAAAAATGGAGATCATGGCTTGAAATTTGAAAGAGTTTAAACTAGTGATTTGAGGGGTCAAATGAACTCCGATTTTTGTGAATTTGGTATGTATGAACTCGTGGCCAGATAAGGAAGCATGTGATGTAAATTTTATAATTTTTCGAGACATGGACCCGGGGCTCGGGTTTTGCCAACTTCGTATTTTTGGATGTTTTTCGAATTCTTTCAATTGGGTTATGTCCCATTAGCTTATCATAACGTATTCCTTGTGGTTTTGGTCAGATTTTACACTCGAGGAGGTCGATTTGCGAGGGAAGCGCAAGGCGAGTTAGGATTTCGGCTAGATTGAGGTGAGTAATAATTATAAATGATGTACTGAGGGTTGGAAACCCCGTATTTGCACTATGTGGTGCTATGTTGAGATGAGATATGCGCCGTATGATGAGTGTGGTGATGTTACAGCTAGGGATTTGGACTCGGTTCGTCCCGATTGATGACTCTACTGTACTTTTGACTGAGACAGAGCTTATATCAGTATATTTGGGGTTAGATGCCACGTTTGGGGCCTTGTGCCGATCTGTAGAACCCTTAGGGAGCATGTTGAGCTAATTGACCTCACTTTACCTATTGAAAACACGCTCTCAGTCATATCCTTAATAGTAGAACATAATATGAACCGGTCTTAGCAATTTGCCCTCTAAATGAGGAATACCCAGGGTTGGAAGCCCCGTCTTAGCTGAGTGGGCCCGAGAGGCCAAGTCTATATTGACATAGAGGGGTGAAGGACACATAGTGAGGGTATTTGATATATACCTGATCGGGCTGCACGTCGCAGCAGTATATACATATACATGTATTGGATCGGACTGCACACCGCAGTAGTATATATTATATGGATCGGACTGCACGCCGCAGTGATATATTATATGGATCGGACTGCACGCCGCAGTGATATATTATATGGATCGGACTGCACGCCGCAGTGATATATTATATGGATCGGACTGCACGTCGCAGTATTATAGCGTTTGAGCTGTAGAAGCCCCTCCGGAGTCTGTACACACCCCCAGTGAGCGCAGTCGACTATTATTATTGGATCGGGCTGCGCGCCGCAGCAATGTATATTATTATTGCATCGAGCTGCGCGCCGCAGCAGTGTTGGTAATTTGTCGGACTTTGAGAGATTTTCACTTGTTTTCCCTGCTCAGCTGTTGTTTACTGCTTTTAATGTTGGTTATAGAACTGTGTAGTGTTTCTACGAGAATTCTTACTTTCAATTGTTATTTATTGATATTACTCACTGAGTTGGAGTACTCACTTTACTCCCTGCACCTTGTGTGCAGATATAGGGATCCAGGAGGCATAGTTGAGTTTGTTGTTGTTGCCTAGTTCATCTGTCGGAGTCATCGAGGTAGCTACCTGGCGTCCGCAAGACCCGATTTCTCCTCTTATCTTTCTTTACTTCCCCATCTAGACTTTCATATGTATAGGATGTTGCTCTGTTGTATCTAGAGGCTCTGACTCGTGATGCCAGATCTGATATGGGCTGTTTTGATATTATTGTGGTTTTCGCACAGCTTTTGTTACTATCAGACTGAGAATTTTGCTTAATTGGTATTTTTAAATTTAATAACTGATAAGGAGCTTTGTAAACTCGGGTTTGAGAATGTTCTAAGGGTCGGGCTTGCCTAACAAGGTGTTGGGCGCCATCACGACCGGGGTTTGGGTTGTGACAAGTTGGTATCAGAGCCTAGGCTACCAGGTCTCGCGAGTCATGAGCCGGTTTAGTAATCTCACGGATCGGTACAGAGACGTCTATACTTATCCTCGAGAGGCTGCAGAACCTTTAGGAAAGACTTCATATTCTTGAAATTCTTGTCGTACGACCTTGTTGATTCAAGAACTAAATTTCTGTATTCTATTCTCTCGCAGATGGCGAGAACCTGTGCTACCAGGCGTGGCGAACGACCACCATTGCCACCCACTAGAGGCTGTGGACACGGCCGTGATCGAGGCAGAGCAACAGGGGCAGCACCAGTTGACCCACCAGTTGCCCCCGCTCAGGATCAGCCTCCAGCTGTAGAGATTCCAGCAGCACCTGCTCAGGCACCAGCTGTGCCTATTGCGATTCCGGGTCTTCAGGAGGCCCTAGCTCAGATTTTATCGGTTTGCACTAGCCTGGCTCAAGCAGTCTCGGCCACTACCGCCGCAGCTACATCTCAGACCGGGGGTGGTCATCAGACCCCCGCAACTCGCACTCCTCAGCAGGCAGTGCAGGGTTTGCAGACACCAGAGGCGCCACCAGCTCAGCAGGTTGCCCCAGTTCAGCCAGTTGTCCCGGTTCAGGGCGATAGGGTTCCAGTGATGCCAGACGATGAGCAGCGTCGTCTTGAGAGGTTCAGCAGGCTCTCACCTCCTACTTCCAACGATGTCCCGAGCGAGGATGCCCAGGGTTTTCTCGACAAGTGTCGACGTATGCTTCGACAGTAGGGATTTTAGAGTCGAGCGGGGTATCATTTATCACCTTTCATTTCTCAGGAGCAGCCTTTCCATGGTGGGAGGCATATGAGTGATGTAGGCCGGCAGGTGCAGCACCATTGTCATGGCAGGAGTTCTCCACTATCTTTCTGGAGAAGTGGGTACCACGGTCGCAGAGAGGAGTTGCATATGCAGTTGAGTGGCTTCGTCACGGAGATATGACTGTGATGCAGTATGAGGTGAGATTTTCGGAGTTGGCTCGTTATGCTCCATGGATGGTCCCGACTGATGAGGAGCGGATTAGACGATTTGTGGACGGACTCGTTTATCCCATCCGTATTCTGANTCAGGAGAGAGAGGAGAGGGAGGCCAAGAGGCCTCGAGGATTAGGTAGCTTCAGTGGTGCTCCGTCTAGGGGCCAGGTTCAACAGAGCAGAGGTCGTTCTTTCAGGCCTCATCAGTCAGCTCGTTCAGAGTATCGTGGGTCATCTTCTGGTCGGGGTTATCAGGGCTCTCGGCAGAGTCAATCATATGTTAGTGCACTTCCAGCACAGAGTTCGTCTCATGCCCCATCTGTTCAGGGTTCATCCCGGCCGAGTGCATCAGCTAGCCACTCTGGCGCGAGAGGTTCCCATCAGTCCCAGTTCCCAGCACCCGAGAGTTGCTATGAGTGTGGTGAGTTCGGCATATGCGGAGGGAGTGTCCCCGTCGTGCATCCAGTTCATCTCAGCAGAGGGGCCAGCCTTCATCTTCTGCCCCAGTATCTTCAGCACCCGCCCCGCCAACTACGCCTGAGGGTCAGGCAGCTAGGGGTCACCCCAAAGGGGGAGGCCGATCGGATGGTGGTCAGGCTCGATTCTATGCTCTTCAGGGCTGGTCAGATGCTATTACTTCGGATGCTGATATCACAGGTATTATTTCAGTCTGCCACAGGAATGCCTCAGTTTTATTTGATCCCGGATCTACTTATTCGTATGTATCTTCATACTTTGCTCATCATTTGGGTACGACCCGAGGGTGTCTTGCGCTACCTATGCACGTATCTACCCCGGTGGGCGATACTATTATTGTGGACCATGTATATCGGTCCTGTCTTGTTACTATTGGGGGTCTGGAGACCCGAGTTGATTTGTTGTTGTTGAGCATGGTAGATTTCGATGTTATTCTGGGAATGGATTGGCTATCTCCGTACCATGCTATTCTAGACTGCCACGCCAAGACAGTCACATTGGCTATGCCGGGTATTCCGAGGATCGAGTGGCATGGTATGACTGATTATGTACCCAGCAGGGTAATCTCTTTCTTGAAGGCCCAGCGGATGGTTGGGAAGGGATGCTTATCATATTTGGCATTTGTGAGGGATGTTGGAGCTAAGACTCCCAGCTTTGATTTTGTTCCCGCTGTGAGGGATTTTTCGGATGTGTTTCCATCGGACCTGTCGGGCATGACGCCGGATAGGGATATTGATTTCGGTATTGACCTGGTGCCGAGCACTCAGCCTATCTCTATTCCTCCCTATCGTATGGCAGCAGCCGAGTTGAAGGAATTGAAGGAGCAGCTTTAGGAACTCCTAGATAAGGGGTTTATTCATCCTAGTGTGTCACCGTGGGGTGCACCGATCTTATTTGTGAAGAAGAAAAATGGCTCAATGAGAATGTGTATTGATTACAAGCAGCTGAACAAGGTGACAGTGAAGAATAAGTATCCACTACCCCGTATTGATGACTTGTTTGATCAGCTCCAGGGAGCGAGGGTACTCTCGAAGATTGATCTTCGATCAGGCTATCACCAGCTGAAGATCAAAGATTCTGATATTATGAAGATAGCTTTCAGGACGG
Source organism: Nicotiana glauca (assembly GCA_026770625.1). Taxonomy (NCBI): domain Eukaryota; kingdom Viridiplantae; phylum Streptophyta; class Magnoliopsida; order Solanales; family Solanaceae; genus Nicotiana; species Nicotiana glauca. Next base: position 649 of record MU721190.1, on the reverse strand, counting down.
GATATGGGCATTATGAGTTTCTAGTTATGTCTTATGGGCTGACTAATGCCCCAACCACGTTCATACATTTGATGAACAGCGTGTTCCCGCCGTATCTGGATTCCTTTGTGATTGTGTTTATTGATGACATCTTGGTGTACTCGCGTAGCCAGGAGAAGCATGCCCAGCATTTGAGAGTAGTATTGCAGAGATTGAGGGAGGAGAAGCTTTATGCAAAGTTCTCCAAGTGTGAGTTCTTGCTTGGTCTGTGGTTTTTCTGGGACACGTGGTGTCCAGTGATGGTATACAGGTTGATCCGAAGAAGATAGAGGCGGTGCAGAGTTGGCCTAGACCGACCTCAGCCACTGAGATCCATAGTTTCCTTGGGTTGGTAGGGTATTATCGCCGGTTTGTTCAGGGATTTTCTTCTATTGCATCACCCTTGACCAAGTTGACTCAGAAGGGTGCTTCCTTTGTGTGGTCCGAGGAGTGTGAGGAGAGCTTTCAAAAGCTCAAGACGGCTTTCAGAAGCTCAAGACAGCTTTGACCACGGATCCAATATTGATATTGCCATCAGCTTCAGGTTCCTACACCGTGTATTGTGATGCCTCGAGAGTTGGGATCGGATGTGTGCTGATGCAGGAGGGTAGGGTTATTGCATATGATTCTC